>APFE030382040.1:0-36434 GCA_000404065.3 Pinus taeda | reverse complement strand
CATCTTATGGCCATTCACCAACTCATTTGTAGTGGTATACTTGGATGACATCCTGATCTTCAACCAGAGTTGGGAAGAGCACCTCCACCACATCTGACAGGTTCTCCAAACACTGCGACAACACAAGATATGCGCCAATTTAGAGAAATGCACCTTTGGCATGACCCAGGTTCTGTATCTGGGATACATTATTGATGAACGAGGGATACATGTGGATCTAGCCAAGATCGAAGTCATTCAGGATTGGCCATCTCCAACCACTCTAATAGAGCTCTGTAGCTTTTTGGGTCTTGCCAACTTCTACCGCAGGTTCATGTTGGGATTTTATCATATCACTTGGCCCTTGAGTCAAGTCACCAAGGGAGGAGAAAAAGAAAAATTATTTCGGTCTGAATCTCAATAAAAGGCATTCACAGAGTTGAAACATCGCCTCTGCTCGGCACCAGTGCTCACATTACCAGACTTGCAACAACCATTTGAGGTTGATGTAGATGCCTCTGACTATGCTATTGGGGTAGTCCTTACTCAACACGGGCATCCAATGGCATATCACAGTGAGACACTTTTAGACACAATCTCAAAGTATCCCACTTATGAAAAAGAGATGTATTCCATTGTGCAAGTCTGTCGACAATGGAAGCATTACATTTTGGGGAAGGAAACGGACATCCACATAGACCGCCACCCCCTGCAGTTCATACAGACCCAAGGAAAATTGCAGAATGATCGCCATCAGAAGTGGTCCACATACCTGCAACAATTCCATTTGAATATCAAGTATAAGAAGGGTAGCACCAATAATGTTGCAGATTGCCTCAGTCGACCATTGATCATGGTGTTAACCACTATGATCAACTCTTGTGGGCACGAGACTCCTGATTGGCCAATTCTCTACAAAAGTGACCCAGAATTTGGCCACACATACCAGAAACTCTTGGAGGGTCAACATGTTCTAGATTTTCACCTCCAGGATGCCCTGTTATGCTGCCTGGGTCACCTTGTGTTCCTCAAGTGAGCGTGCCAAGATGATTTGGGAAGCACACTACAGTCAAGCTACTGGGCATTTTGGGCTCGAGAAAACGGTGGTAGTACTGCAAAATTTTTTCTATTGGCTGAATCTTTGACAAGATGTCAGGGAGTACATCAGATCATGCACTGTCTATGACATTGCCAAACCAACCATCAAGAAGTAAGGCATTTATACCCTGTTTCCTACCCCTAGTCGACCTTGGGAATCCATCTCCATCGATTACATGTCGGGCCTTCCTTCTACTAAGCATGGATACGACTATGTTTTTGTGGTTGTCGACAAGTTCTCGAAGATGACCATTATGGCAGCATGCAAGACGAATATCACAACATAAGCCATTACTAAAATCTTCTTTAAACTAGTGTGGGTACAATTTGGGATCCCACAGTCTATCATCTCAAATCGGGACAACAGGTTCCTGTTAGGCCCCTATATTACTAGTGTAACCCCTTATTGTTATTAGTACAACCCGCTTATTATATTGATGTACCCATGTAGTGCCCATATTGTTACTATTGTGCCCCATATAAGCCCACTATTGTTATTATTGTGCCCTTACATTATTATTGTTATGTCAGCTTTGATTAGGTTATGACCCCTTAGACTCCTATATATAGAGAGGAGGTCTTTTCATTTGTATCATCCAAGAATTGTTCATTTGTGTAATGTAAAGGAAGTTGCCCCCTCGAAAAGGCTGAATTCTAATCTCTCTTTTCTATCTTTTTGTGAGCTAGATTCATAACATTTGGTGTCAGAGATTTGGATTCTAGGGTTTTGCTGCTCCAAATAGGTCATCGTGGCATTTTCGCTATAACGTTTTTTCTGCGGTGTTTCAAAAGAAAAAAAGAAAAAAATGAAATCGCACTAAACCTCGGGTCCGAATTTCAAAGTTTTTTGTGCGATATTTGTGGAGATATGATCTGAGGAAATTGGTCTTTTTGCAGACTCCTGAATTACATTCCAAATAGGTGACCTGGGAAAATCGTCATAACTTTCTCTCTGAGCATCGGATTGAAATTCTATCAGAAGGTACAGAAAGAGGACAGACTGTAGTTTCTTGTATATATTTTTTAGTGCCATAGGTTGCAACAGTGACACGTGCACTTCATACAAGTTCGATCCTATGACATTTATGGTTGGGGCATCTCTCTTACGCCTACCTAGATGCCTAAAGCACTTCTCTTGGATCAATCAATTGTATATAGGCACATCTTTTATGGCTTGGAGAAGTGGTATCTTTCCAGATAACTGTTTCAATTCTCCTAGAGGTTTAGTTTCTTTTGGGGTGGGCTATGTTGCCCTAGATAGTCTCTCAGGAAAGGGTGGAATTGCTTTAGGTTCACTTTCCTCTTTATCTTCCTCAACCTCCTTAAGGGGAGGCTAGCTATCTAGGAGAACCTTCCGAGATCGCAGGTTAATCTCCTGAATGTCGACAACATAAGTTGGGCATGATGGTTCCCCACTATATACTTGCTGAGCATGTCTATTACTCAGGTTCGGGTTTGGTTGGGAAGGCATTTGGGGTTTCCTTGATGGAGAAGGTGGCCATGGTTGTGGTTGAGCACTTGGTGGATGCAAAAGAATGGGAGGAGAGTTGTACTAGGGCCTCCACCCCTGATGAGTTGCATTCCACTGAGGTTGCGGCTGATCATAGGATTGAAATGAATGGGTGGCTAGTTTGGCATGATATTGAGATGTGAAGGACTAAGGAGGAGGCATGGTTCAGGGAGGATGAGCAGGAGGCCCCCAAGAAGTTATGGTAGTGACTTGGTTGGGGTTGTAGAATGCCTGGGATGCCCCTTTCATCCCTTGATTGTATGGTCTAGGTCCATGCAGTCTCCTCTAGTTCATGAAATAGAGTGGTTTAGTGGCTCCTTTCGCCCCCTGGTATATAGATTTAACTCTTGGTTAAGGAAGGGAACTTGTTTGTAGAATTATATTCTTCATAGACTAAACAAATCTCTATAGATTTCAATGGGCATTTGTTCCTGGGATGCCTCCTGGTGCACCTAGGACAAACAATGGCCAAAGCCCTCTCTGCTTCCTCCTGTTTCATTTTGATATGCAAGGTATCTATTTACATGGAAAGAGTCTACAACGTCTCACTCTTAAAGTTTTCCAGCATGTTTCCAAGTTCACCTTTGATGGATGAATTGGATGAGGAGGTACTGGATATGGGTTGACTCCCCCTACCTCTCTTTCTTTCTACTCTAGAATGATTTCTAAAGACACTCTTTATGTTCTCATAAGGTAGTTGGTAGATGTCTCCGCTAGCTAGTAAATGGACGGCGTCTATAAGGTATTCCAGAATTCCCCTAAAGAGGTCCAAATTTATAGATTCAGGGTCAAGTGTAGACCTGGCCCTTTTGTAACTGAGCTGGAAGCTTTCTTCACAATCTTCCAAGGATTCATCACTTCCCATGGTCATCCAAAAGATTTCTTCCTTGGTATCTTTTGACGTACACTAGTCTCGGTATTTGTTATTAATAGCCTACTGCATCTAAGCCCAAGTTGTGATGCTATTTCCAAGTAACTCCATGAACTAGTGCAATGTTTCATCCTTGATAGTAGTTTCAACCTTTTCTCATCTTCTACATAGTCATAGGTTCAACAGATAATAACAAACTCAAACAAAAAGGTGTTAGGATATTCTGTAGTCAAACTCTGGAAGTGAGGTAGGACTAAGGGACTTATATTCTTCATTTTGGTGTCCCCATTGGTTTCTTGAATGGGAAAGGTACCCTCTACTCTTTCTCCATTCCTGCTGGCATTTCTGTTTTTAGCCATTGTCTGAGGAGGGATGTCTTGTTATTCTTCTTCCCCTATAGGTTCTTTAAATATCGATGGCCGTTCACCTAAGGGTTCTTCTTGATCACTACCACGGAAGAAGAGAGAAGGGTGGCTGTGTGATGCAGTGGGGGTGTTGGGAAAGAATTTTCCTGAATTATCTATGTTCCTACGAGGCATGAAATGAAATATTTTTGGTTGGTTTTTGTTTTTTTTCACTTCTTGTACCTGCAAAAACTCAAATTGATTGAACAAACAAATTGCAACTAACTGAAATGGACTTGATGAAATGAAATTGCAGAACTGAAAAGGAAAGCAAATGAAATGCAGAACTGAAAGCATGGAAATGACTAATCTACTTTTGCCGAAATGAAGTTGCTGAAATGAAATTTGCAGAATTGGAAATGAAAGCAAATGAAATGTAGAACTAAAATCAAGGAAATGTCTAATCCACTTTTGCTGAAATGGAAATTATAGAATTGAAAATGAAATCACAGAAATGTGGAAACTGAAAGAAACAACTACTCTACTTTTGCTAAACTAAACTACTTAGCAGAATGTTGCAATAGAAAATAGAAGAAAGCAGTAATCACAAAATACGCTGACGCTTCCCTGGCAAAAGACGCCAAAAAGGTGGTTAGCACCAGTATTGTAGCAATAATTCTGCAACTCCTAGGCTTCCTGCTTTACTTTTTATCAACCCAGTAGTTCGTAACAAACTTGGAAGCGACCATGTTGTATGCACAAGTACTAGTTCTTACTACAGGCTCTCACTTGGTCAGCTGGCGCAAGATCAGTAGGATCTCAAGCCAACTTCTGTGCATTCCAAAATAAGCTCTATGTGTGATGAAAGAAATGAAAGCTTACTCTATAGAGGCTACTATACTTGCAAAAAGGAAAAGAAGACTGAAATGTAAAGTAAACCTAGCAAACCCTACTTAACCAACTTATCCCACTTTTGCAGAAAGAGAGATGAAGAATCATGAAATGAATGCCATTACCTACTCAGGAAGTAAACAACATCTACTCAGGCTATTTATAGATGTAAATGAGCAAAAAAACATCTTTTTGGATTTTTATGTATTTTTATGTGAAATTGCCATGCATGTAATTTATTTGATTGTGAATGTGGCAGCGATTAGGTGGTGGTGGAGGGTGACTTTAGGATTTGTAGAGGTTTAGGATGGTGTGGATGGTTCCTAGGAGGGCTCAGGCAACCTTCTATAGGCTTTTCCTACAAATGGAATTAAAAAAGAAGCCTACAGGAAAATCTACAGGAGGCTGCAAGGGATATATAGGAAGTCTACAAGAGGTCTACATGAGGATTCCGAGAGCTATTTTGGAGGTTTTGAAGGTAGGAAAGGGGGTGGAAATGGTAGATGAAGGCTAGGATGATGTGTTAAGGTGTCTAGGGTCCATCAAGAATGATTGGGAGAGAGAAAGATGGTTGGATTTATTCAAGGAAAGAGAGGAAAGTCTATGAAAAAGTGCAAAAAGCTAAGGCATATTTGAAATGAAATCTGGGTGACCTTTGGGGCATAGATCAAAGAGAGATTTTGATGGATGATTGGCTAACATCCCATGAGAAGAGATTGGCTACAAAAGACCTGAAAATCAAACATGGAGATCAAGAAAGCAAGGAAACTAAGTACATCAAAAAACCAGAATTTTGCATCAAGCTAATCTAGATTATGAGTTATGGAAAGAAATGTTGAACACTGCTATAATGAGAGAAATCATGGAAGGAAAATTATTGTAAGAAAAAAATGAGCATGGTGAAATAGATCTAAAGCAAAATATTAGCCTTCTAACAAACTGCAACACTAGAAATCCTATGGAGAAGGAAAATCTATGTTTTTGTGGTAGCAAGAGGGTCTTGGCCTTAGTTCATGGTCACAAATGGAGGAAAGGAGGCCAAGGCTCTATTGATGGCCTTTTTGTATCTTCTTTCTATCACTATTTGACATGCTACATAAAACTTAAATGGAAACAACCTTCTAAATCACCTAAAGCAAACTATTCTTAATCAAGAAAGAGATTTATCTAACATCAACTAATTCATAAACTGAAACAAAGCATATAAATACAAACAAGAGAAGCTTGGTTGCTTGGATTGGGCCCTAACCTAAGAGCTTTAGCCCTCTGAGGTAACTTACTGCTAGCTCAAAAAGGATCTCATCTTTATTATCAAAATAATAATAGGATTACATGAAACTGTCAACAAAAGTAAGCGCGAAGTAGAGGAGAGCAAAGCTAGAAATTTTTTTCGAAAATTTGACTAACTTCCTAATGAGGCCCTAGGCCAGTCTACATATACAACTGAAGCTCCCAACAAGTTCCTTAAAATTAGGGAGGCTTGGCTCCCGAAACTTGAGATAAACAGAAGTTATCCTCCACTTGCTTGGCTGCCTCCTAGTGCATTGATGTGGTTGTGCTCCGAGCTGCATGATGGAGAATTCAAAGTGGGGAGTCATAAATGACGAGGATACCCTCCTATAAATCCTCTCCCTTGTCTACTTCGAATTATTGCTGCAAATTGTCCATTAAATCTTTGAATTTATCTCCAAAATTGAACAAAAATTTTCATTGAATACATATTAGACTCCATGGCATAATGACCAACCCAACTCTCTCCATAAGCATAAATATAATAAAAAATCATGCAATAAGCTAAGAGAATGGTTGATTAAACTATGTTAGGAGGCAAAATGAGCCCATATAATTACCCATTTACGGGGCTCATCATCATACCTCCCAAAACCCCAATTTTTTCTCCTTGGGCTGCTTAAAACCTAGGTCACATGAACTCTGGCTATGATACCCCTTTTCCTATGACCTAGCAAGTGCACAACCCCCACGGCCCTGCGACCCAATGATTATGTGACCTACCGACTTTGTGACTTTGTGACCTTCCAACTCTACAACCTACACGACTATGTGACTATGTGACCCACGAACCTTATGCCAAGTCACAAAGTCGCACTTTGTGACTTGCGACCATGCGAGATATTTCCCATTGTGACTTGCTAGAAAACCCTCCTGCCATCTTCTAAAGTTGATTTCATTTAAGTCATTTTTACATGATTTTCATGTTGTCACTCTTCATGGAATTGTATTTTCAGCATGCCAGGTGACGTGGATCTCAAGTGCATATCCATATCCTCCTTTAAAGACAATATGGCTCCCCCAACTACTAAGGCCACTCGCAGGTGTTCGGGAAGTAGTTCGTGGGAGATCTACTAAGGCGCAGATCCACCCATCAATGGGTATACAACTTGTAACATTAAAAAAACCATGAGAATCTCCTAGTATGAGGATTTTCACATATACCTAAATGTCAAAAGGTCCAGCTAGCACCAGATAGCACCACACCCGCAAATCTTTCCATGTGGGGAGAACATTGACTAGATCTTAGATGATACATATAAAGATTCATGGATGGTTAGAGGCCACACTAGAGCATACTCCACTACAATCTCCCCTAGAGACATTGCTTCCTACTATAGAATCATAGAGAAATAGGAAACCTTCAACACCAAGTGGCTCTCAGGTTTCGTAACTCCAGTCAAAGATATCCTGAGGGAATGGTGGGAGGAATTGTCCAAATTATGAGTTAGATAAGATTAGACATATAGGACAGAGGGGTTACGGAAGGTGTTTCAATTAATTTCCACTATGATGTGATGCTTCTATGGTAAGGTGGACCACAATGTATTCTATGGCACCTCGGTACCTCTCATGCACACGGTCACCACTCTGGGAACTATTTTCAACTAGGGAAACATACTGGCCTCGTCTTTGAGAACAAACATAGCCGCAGCTAAGAACCCACACTAGTACAAAATGACCAATTATTTACTAAAAAGACAACTAAAATTTGCATATAAACGACCATTTTTCAGTTGGTGACCAATAGTAGCTAATTTACAATATCTTATAACATGACCAACGTTTAGTCATTTTTAGTTTAGTCATTAGTTGGTTTCATCAATTTTATCATCTAGTAGTATATTTAGTCATAAATATGGTCATTAATTTTTCATTGGTTTAGTCTTTAACTGTCGCAATTAATGACCAAATATACAACAAAATATATTACTATATGAATCCTCGAGAAAACCAATTAATGACAAAATAAATATGACCAAAATGTTGATTGTGTTATAAGATAGTGTAAATTAACTACTAATAGCCATATATATGCAAATTTTAGTCATCATTTAAAACCAGTTGATGACCAAAGAAATATGACTAAATTTTAGTTGTGTTATAAGATACTATAAATTAGCTACTAGTAGTGGTATATATGCAAAATTTAGTGATCATTTTAATAAAAAAATTATCATTTGCAGTTTTCATTTATCATTCTTTGGTATTTTCATATTCATTATATAAACGACTGGTTTAGTAGTTTCTATTCATTTCATTTAATTTCATTCATAATCATTATAAATGACTAATTCAATCATATATTCATTTTAATTGTGTTCACCACTAACTGATATAAACTACTAATTGAGTAGTTTTAGATTGATTTTATGTGATTATTGTTAATCAACATAAATTAATTACTATGATTTGTGACTAAATTTTAAACAAATGTCATACAATGTGTGTGCTTATCTAATATGATAACGCAAAGTTACATATGTTAATTACACAGATAAATAATATCAAGGGAAAATAAAAATAATTTCAACCACATAAATTATATTATATAAAATATCAAGTATTACAATATGAGTTTCCAACTTAATATCGATTAGACTACAATTTAGACATGAAATAATTTTTTATCATTTCAGAACATTATCATTGTGTTGCCAAAGCATTGCAAGTGAATTCACTAACTTTGAAGGCTTGACTATCAGTCTCTATGAGTGTGTCTTATTTAAGATATTGGCTGTAAGGGTATCACTAGATAGATTTTCTTCTCTCTCTCATTTTCATTTGTCGCTCGAGTGTTATTGTTCTCCTCTTTCTTCAATTGCTGCTTCTTACCATGAATACTAACTTCCTCTCTTGAAAATGAAGGAAGATACAATGCATAGTATAAGACATGAAAGAAAATGAATACTTGAAAAAAAAGTAGAATATAAAATATTTATACAACATATACCTCAACATTCGATAGTGGCCACTATGCAGCTAGATGACCTATATAAACAAGACAAATAAAAGGTCACCATAGAAACTAACATCTTAGGAGCTTAGTATTCAACCTTCAACAAAACCTTAGGCACAATCATACCAACTAAGTTACATGTTAAAATATCACGCAATAGATAACTTGTGAAAACAAATGGAAAAAATAAAGATCAGTGTGAAAAATATCCTTATTGCTTGTTCTAAAAGAGTCATGTTCGTTAAATTTTGATATTCTTTTGCCCACGGTAAAACTTCCTCTCTATTATGACCTATGTTTTTAGGATCATGAGATTGATCCAACATCATATTAGATTGTGGAGACAAAATGATTCAACTTTCCAAAATGATTACCTCACTTGGTTGAATGAAGGTGCTAGCTGCGAGTAGTGTCAAAACCTTAGGGAAGAAGAACACTAAGGCCTAAGAAAATATACCACCAGTTTTCCACTGAAAGAAAAAAATTCAATCCCAAAAAGGCCTCTGGGAGTACATTTCATTGGATGGATATCACACTCTAAGAGATGATTGTCTAATATAATGAGAAGTGTAAATATATTGTCACAATGATCCTTACAGTCAGACCCTATAATTTTGTCCAATAATATTAATCATATTATACTATTTAATTATAAATTATGAATATTAGATAATTATTAGTTTTAATAATTAGTTTGAAATTACGTTTTTAGTATTCATGTATACATGAAAATATTTGGAAAAAAAGGTAGTTTTTGTGACTAGTTAATTTCAAGTGAATCTAAATACACAATAAATTATGGTGCCTTGGTGTTTCTGTAGCGTTATCTTCTCATTGTACCAATTTCTCCCATGTCCTCTATTGATTTTTGTGAATTCCTCTTTGATGATGTCCAATGCTATTGTAGTGGACACTTATCCTCGATGTTTTTTCTGAGCCAAAGGGAAGCTCTACATGTAACAACCAAAACACAACCTCAAATATATTATTGGGGGCCAAAATGTAGTAATTATATGACAAACCAAGAAACATTGCATGTTAATAAACATTCCTTTTATATTGATTAATAATTTATCCGTGTGATCATGTAATACTAAAATATCAAGTAGGGTCATTTAAAGTTAGTCATCCATTAATTTCACCTTTGAGAGTGTTTAGTATTAATACTTCCCATTACACACACATTAGATCACCAACTTCAAGGATAGCAATATAAACACAACAAAAATGAAATTAAAAGAAATGCTATGAAGTTAAATGCGGCTAACCTTGAGTCAAGAAAATACCAAGCCCTTCACATTAGCAAGGCATTCTTAGGCACTAAAATAGAAAGTCTTTCCATTGCATTAGTATCACTTTTTCTTTAATTTATTTAATTCACAACATAACTTCATGAAACAAATTCATTGAAAAAGGTCTCAAAATCCTAACAAATTATTGAGTGATTGTCGTATCAATTAAGTACAAAGACAATCGTTCGATATGCTTTTAACTTGTTTAATATATTGAAGAATATGAAGTTTTCTCATCCCTTTCTCCTAAGAAAATTGCAATCTGTGGGTTCCAATCAAGTAATCAATTTCCCTCGAAGGTAGTTAAGAGATCACTTTGGAGAAGTACTTCTAGAAGCTTTGCAATAGTAGAAATGGAATTAAGTAGGAGGAAATTGAAGCACTTTAGTGGGTGCTCCAAAATATTTGAACAAACTAAAAATTATTTTACACTCCCTCCAAATATTTTAAAACATAAACCATTTAGTTGCATCTCATTTATTTGCCACCTTTCTGTAATATCTAATTCTTTGAGCAAGAATAGAGAATTCATATATATGTTGGGATCTAACAAATAAAAAATTTCATGTAGTCATGAAATTTTACATGGTATATTTTAGTAATTTAAATGACAACTTTATTCTTAATCTGATTACAACAAAAAAAAAAAAATCAACCCTAACTAGTTGGGATCTAACAAATCAAGAATTCGATGTAGTAAAGTAAACTTACATGGTAGATCCCAATTGTTTGCAATGATAACTTTATTCTTGATCTTATTACCACAAAGATAAATTCAAGAGTACATACATATTTCTGTATTGAACTCACATAACTCCTCTCATCTACAACAATAAGAGTCTTCTCAAACTGCTTGGTCTCCATCTCATTCATCGTGAAATAAGTGGATATTTCCATGGGTGACAAAGTGTGCTTGGGGATTTAATAAAAGGAACTATCACTAAAAAAAAAAATACAATGCAACATAATAGTTATCAGTAGGAGGAACAACCCTACCAAGCTACTTCTTAACTACTTAAAGGTACTCTCGAATTACCTCTTATAACGAACAAAAGATAACATCAACTGCCTATAGAGTCTACCTATGCATGGTAGCAATGAAAACACTATCCAAAACAACATCTACAACAATGTTTGTCAATCTCTTCTTCTAGTCAAGGGCATGCCCAACTTTTGAAAAGTATCAAGCAGGTCAGGGTCCACCTCATCCAGGCTCCTCCTCTTCTTCTACTCTCACTGTTTAGGTTAATAATAATAGGAAAGGTCTTGGAAATTGATGGGTGGGTAAAATTTATCACACCATTTGGGTTCTTCCATTTTTAATCATTGCCTGTAAGCATTGAATCTAAATCAAAATCAATTCAGGTTCATTCTTTTTAGCTGAAATTAACCTAAGCTTTGGAGAGTTGTAAGGTTTAATGGATCTACGTATATTCTAATTAAAATATAGTAACATGGTTTAAAACTCTAGGCATTGAGATCATAATCTAATGATGAAACATAAAATATTTTATGTTCATGATTACAAGAAATTTTAATTTCATGTAACAAAGTTTGAGGAAGGTCTAGCATTTGCATCCTACTAGAAAGCTTTCTTTCATCATTCGATCCCTTTGTATTTGGGCATGGTAGAGTCCATTACACAAACAATCAAACACTAAAAAAAGGTGAAAAGAAAAAATAAAATTTCATGCATTCTGACCCTAGCAAAGTTAGGGAGGAGCGAACTGATTTGTACAAGAAGGAGATGCAAAATGCTTACTTTTCCATTGTCCTTTGATGAACTATTGGCCGCTATGAAGATCTGCATTATCATAATCATTAAACCCTGTACAATAAGGACATGCAAAATACTTACTTGTGCATTGTCTTTTGATGAATTGTTGGCCACAATCAAGATCTGCATTATCATAATCATTAAACCTTCAACTCCAGATAAAATTTATGCTTTGATCATATAAACCCTCGAAATTGTTTACCCATAATAACAGAAATCATGTTTAATAAAAAGGAATAACTCTCCATAGTCCAAATTCATACCCATGTAAAAATGACCAAACTCTCAATAAGGACATGCAAAATTCTTACTTGTGCATTGTCTTGTCATGAATTGTTCGCCAAAATCAAGATCTACATTATCATAATCATTAAACCCTCAACTCTAGATAAAATTTATGCTTTCATCATATAAAGCCTCAAAATTGTTTACCCATAAGAAAAAAAATCATCTTTAGTAAAAAGGAATAAATCTCCAAATTTCAAACTCATACCCATGTAAAAATTACCAAAATCTTCAAGATCTGCATTATCATAATCATTAAACCATCAAATCTAGATAAAAGTTATGCTTTGATCATATAAACCATCGAAAGTTTTTACCCATAAGGACAAAAATCATCTTTAGTAAAAGGGAAGAACTCTCTCCAGTCCAAATCCATACCTATGTAAAAATGACCAAAATCATCAAGATCTACATTATCATAATCATTAAACCGTCAACTCTAGATAAAATTTATGCTTTGATCATATAAACCCTCGAAATTGTTTACCCATAAGAACAAAAATCATCTTTAGTAAAAAGCAAGAACTCCACATAGTCCAAATTCATACCCATCTAAAAATTACCAAAATATCCATGCCGAATAACCTTGCCCTTCCTCTAGCTAATCGTTGATGCTCTCCTTAGGTGTGTCCCATGCAAACTCCATTTGGGGTTCGAGTCCCATGAAATAATCCATAGATCACGCTGATGGTCTTCCTTCTTCTAGCATTTCCACACAAAT
The DNA here is from genome assembly GCA_000404065.3 of Pinus taeda. Lineage (NCBI taxonomy): Eukaryota > Viridiplantae > Streptophyta > Pinopsida > Pinales > Pinaceae > Pinus > Pinus taeda. The sequence goes on along the minus strand of APFE030382040.1, from coordinate 23,417 downwards.
ATAGACAAGGAAGAGAAAAATGTAGTGCTATAATGTGATGTTGTAATCTGTGAATATTTTATTTGAACCCAACACTAAACTGGAAATAAAAAAGAAAGAAATATTTATAAGGTAACATAAGAAATATTTTGTAATATAAATTAGATATATAATTTAATTGGGTTAATTGATTTATTTTTTAATAAGAATTTGTTATTTTTGCATAAGACGCTAAGTTAAAAAGAAGAAGAAGAAGTTAAAAATGACATTGGGATAAGTGTAAACATTTAAATATCACCTCAATTAATAATAAAAAAGTTAAATTAATAAAAATAAAAAAATTCAGTTTGTTATATTTTGATTTTGTTATTAACTTGTCAATATGCTTTGATACAATACCATGGGCCAATACCATGACTTATCAATACTACAAGTCCAAACACCATAACTTATTTCACAACCAAAATATTTTATAACAATATGACAAGATTCTTAACTATGGATATTCTTTTTTTTTGTAAGTCAGATAGATATATTATAAAACAAAATATAGTACAAAAAATCTGTTGTTGCAGATCAAGACCTGAGGCAGACAGGTCAACAAACACAAGACACCAGCACTAAGATAACAAGAAACTGTAAAGTCCAAAATGCAAACCGCACACCACGCAGGGTGGCATGGCCATTTATCTGCTACGCATAGCGTTAACACAAAATAACCTTGAACTGCGCCATTGTAACGAGAAAATATTCAGGAGATGATTGAGTTACAGTCCAAGAAGTCCACCTAAACAGTCAACAAAAACAAAAGAGATAGAACAGACATCCCTGACTTACTGCGGGGTCATCCCGAACCTGCTCGCAATATCCAATCCCTGTTCCAGGACGTGCTTGTCCACTCTTTCCTGCAGGGAACGATAATTATTAAATTCCTTCGGCTGTTCCTACTGCTTACCAGCAGAGCTCGGGGGATCCAAACTCAGCGTCTTCCGAAGAAGTTTAATAAGCAGGGTTAACGTTTTGTTGACAGTTTCCGCAACCTCATGTACTGCCGAAATTTTGTTGTCTAACGCCTCACATATCTCATATAGACCTTTCAGTTGGGCTTCAGAGATGAGGTTCTCCCCTTGAGAATGTTGGTTCCCTTCATCCCTGTATTCCAGAGCTCTCGCCAATAGGGTCTCCACTTGAGTGCGCACGAATTACGTAGCTCGCCTGGAGGTAGTGCCCGGGTCCATCAACCAGTCGACCTCCCTTGCTATGTCCTCCTCTGTGCGCGGCCGTTCCTCCTCCTTAACTGCAGCTTCCATATCAGCAATCTGTCGTTTGTTTCTCGTTGTCGATTGGGTCTCATACATGCTCCTTGCAGTATGAAGCTCCTGGTTTGCATTTTTGCTTCGATAACTTCCAGTATCCATGTTGCCCCGGTTATTCGTCTCTTGATGACCAACACGAAACCAAGAACAATAGAAACCCAGAGAAATACCCTTAGAAAGAGTAATGGAATCGTTGCTCCCACTGTTTGTTAAATAGCCTTTCGCCTTGAGGTCTCCCATGATGAGCCTCACCTCCCGAAAGGTCGTGGGAGTACCATCATCATCGTTCCTGTTGATGGCCGTGAATGCTATGTGATACCTCAAGATCTCAAAATAAATGTTGCTTATACCTAGATGAATGTATTTGTGCCAAGAGTCCATCCTGTTGAGGAGGCAGCTGCAGTAGTCCCTTCGATATATCAACTTGTAGATATAATCTCTGTGCCCCTTCCATTGCCATAAATGATGTCGCCGAACTTGTCCTTTCGCCCTATGCCAACTTTCACCTCTCATATCGTCTCCCAAGTGTTCCATTTTGAGGTGCTGTAAAATTCTACCGTTTCCCGGTTAGGCCGGGTTTAAATTTCCCAAGTCCTATCTTGCCACCTGTGAGCATCTCTCCTTAAGGCTCGGACTGTCCACTTGCTGCCAACAGTTGTCCCATCCCCTGTCTTGATTGTAAATGCTGTAGTTTTCCAAGTAATTAGCCAGCACATTTGCCTTACGCCTCACCATTTGAAAGACTAATCCTTTCATTTCGCCAATTAACTGTGCAATGTTCTCCGTCACCTTGGCTAGCCTCCAGTGTCTCGTAGCTTTGCAAGCCTGAGTGCCTCCCTGAATTTTCTTTGCAACTGAGATGACCAGGGATGAGTCGCCTTCCACCACTGCATTACTATTCTGTAAGCTCTTTAGAATTCTTAGCCCTTGTTCTAACACCACGAACTCCATCTCGTTGTTCGTGCCTTCTCCCAACGCCCTGCAGTAAATATGCACAATTTCGCCTTCCTAGTTTCTAATAACACCTCCTATGCCAGCTCTTCCGGGGTTGCCTCTGGAGGCACCATCAAAATTCAACTTTAGACCTCCCTCTGGTGGGCAATTCCATCTGTTGACCTCCATTTGGTTGTTGCTGGTGTCTCGGCGTTGTTATGCTGTGGATGGCTTCCAGTTGAAAGCACCTCAAGGTATGTAAGTCCCGAGCCGATGGCTTCTCATTGGGATCCACCTTGCATTTTGTCTGAATTAATTGTTTAATATTTGTTGGTATAGTTACTTTTGAATGCTTAGTATTTCTGTGTTCATCCTGAAATACCCTCCTCTTGCGCTCTTTCCATATTGTCCACAATAAGAAGCCTGGCATGGCTTTCCAGATGTTATTGACTCTCTGGTTTTTGGAAAAATTGTTTTGCCAGTTTAGAATCGTATTTCGGATGGACTCTCTGTCACGGTCTGATTTTCGTAGAATTCCCTCCAACCAGTTCCATAAATGGTTAGCCCATTCACAAGAATTAAATAGGTGGTTTATATTTTCTTCTTCTCCTAAGCACATTGGGCATCTGGATGGTCCACCAAACCCTTTTCTGCGCAGATTATCCCAAGTCGGGGTTTTGTTCCGCATTAGTAGCCATAGGAATGTTCTAATTTTCGGCCAAAAAAGTCTATCCCACACTTTGTTGCACCAGGGCACTGCTTCCTCCTGTTCTGCCTTTACTATCATTTCCCTTGCTTCTTTTAGTGAGAAATTTCTATTTCCTATCATACCCCATCTTAGCTGATCATCTTCCTCTGTTTTCCTTATATTTCTCTTAAGAATCTAACTGTTGAGTTGTTTTGTGCTTTCATTTCCCTCAATGTTGTTGTCAATGTTGAGATGTATCCATTCTCTCCTGTTTGCATCTCTGCTGCTTTGATCCCAGTAATGGCAGACTCTATTTCTGCCTTCATTCTGGCTGATCTGTTTGAGATAGCTTAGCTCTGGGGTGTCCAATTTTGGGAGTTGCTGCCATGCATCTTCCCAAAATAGGGCCAACCTTCCATTGTGTATTTCCCAGAAGCTACTTTCCTGCACTAGGCTACGGTTTTGTCTTGCAAGATTCCATATGGGCGAGCCCTATGGAACCTCCTGAAATCTTATGAGATCTTGATGATTGCAGTTTGGGATGTATTTGTATTTCCAATGTCTAGCCCATGGCAGATTGGGCTCTTTAATCCATCTCCACCATACCTTTGCACCGCAGGTCATGTTGACGACTGCCGGATCCACTATATTTAGTCCCTCCATATATTTTGGCTTGCATAATTTGTTCCAGGCTATGATCGCCCATTGTTTCTTGTCGCCATTCCCACTACATAAAAAGGATCTTTGTATAGCTCTGATTTGTTGAAGTATCCCCTTGGGAGCCGGTAGCATGGATAATAAGTACTGCGGTATAGCCTGTAACACAACCTTGGTGAGGATTAATCTTCCGGGAAAGTTGAGGACCCTGTGCGTCCAGTGTTTGCATCTATTTTCCATGTTGACTATGATCTTTTCCCAGTGCACTTTCTGCCAAGGTCGGAGAGTGAGGGGAGCTCCTAAATATCTCGAAGGTAACCCGCCTATCCAGAAACCTAGAAGTTGAGAAAGGTGAGCCTGAATAGCATGATGAGTGTTGAAGAAGAAAATCGTAGATTTGGAGAAATTGGTTTCCATTCCTGAGGCTCTGCTGAAGAGATCTAAGATTCCCTTGAATGCCAAGGCCTCTTTCACTATGGGGCTACCGTGTAACATAGTATCATCCACAAACTAATGATGGGTGGTAGCAGGGATAGACGGGATTGGTTGAAGACCCTTAATTACCCCTTCAGCTTTCTTTTTGGCTATGATTCTGCTGAGACCCTCCATGAGGATAACGAATAGGAAAGGGGATAGAGGATCACCCTGTCTTATTCCTCGCGAGGGTGAGAATAGTTCAGAGGGGGCTCCATTAACTAAGATCGAGAACCTTGATGATTTTATGAGGGCAAGAATCCAGTTAACCCAATGCTTGCAGAATCCGAAAGCGTCCAGAATAGCTTCAAGGTAATTCCAGCTCACCTTGTCATAAGCTTTTGATAAATCAAGCTGCATTAACATCCCTGCTTTTTTCCTTGAATGGAGAGTGTGGATCATCTCTTGAGCAAGAATAATATTATCTAATATCTGCCTTCCCTCTACATAGCCCGATTTCTCTTCAGAGATGATGCCTGGAAGAATGGGCTTCAGCCTGTTGGCAATAACTTTTGATATTATTTTATAGATGACATTGCAGAGAGCAATAGGTCTGAAAATTTCAGAAGTGTTGGCTTCCTCTACCTTCAGAGTTAGCGCTATGAAGGTCAAATTAATGGATTTGAGAATGGTTCCAGAGCATCTGGAGTCCTCTACAACATCCCAAACATCCTGCTTCACAATATTCTAGCAAGCCTTGTAAAAATTGATTGTAAACCCATCCAGCCCGGGGGCCTTATCGTTTGGCATGCTTCTGACAGCTTCCTGCACCTCTTCCAATGTGATTTCCCTACTGAGGGCCCAGTTTTGCTCAGAGGTAACAACTTTAGGAATGGCTTTTAGAAGTTCCCTAATGGCTTCCCCTCTATTTATCTGCGGTTCCTGTGCTATCGAGCTGAAATGAGCTGAGAGAAACTCTGATATGTCATGGTGGTTCTTTACTGACTCCCCATTTCCATTTCTCATCTCAAGAATTTTGTTTGAACTTCTGTAATCGAGAGCAGATCTGCGAAATTTTTTTGTGTTATGCTCTCCCTCTTTTAGCCACTGAATTCTTGATTTTTGCCTCCAGAGAATTTCTTCCTGCCAACATCGACCGTGCCACTGTTGAGTTAGAGTTTTTTCCTGTTCTATAGATTCCTCACTATTTTGCCTGGCTGCCCACTGTCTGTGAATTTGTTCCAACTTATCTTCTATAAGGGTTTTCTCCTTGAAGATATCTCCAAAAACTGTTTTGTTCCACTCTCTTATCTTGTCTTTAATGAGTCTTAATTTCTTCTGCAAATTAAACATTTTGGATCCCTTACCTTCCATAGGTTCTAACCACCAGTTCTCTACCAGCTGAAGGAAGTTGGGATGATCCAACAAAATTTTTTCAAATCTAAAGGGTTTATTCCTTGGTGTGCCCTGAAAAGCAACTATGAGCGACATTGGCCAATGGTCCCACCCTCCACTAGGAAGGATGTCTGACTCTTCCAGGATACCATCCATTCTGATGCTCTCTGAAATAAAAAATCTGTCTAAGCGAGAGACTATCATTCTATTTCCCCCTCTTCTATTATTCCATGTGAAATTGCCACTCTTGGTATAAATGTCTACCAATTTAGCGTTCTCAATGAAACTAGTGAAAGACTCCGCATCTCTGTTAAGTTTCCTTAGACCTCATTTCTTCTCTAGAAGGGTTGTTATCATGTTGAAGTCACCCCCCAGAATGCATTTGGACATTGGATGCCTAATAATAAGTCTATTTAAGGAATTCGGAAAACTGATTTTATCTTCTATCTTCTGTGGTCCATAAACATTTACACATAAAAATGATTTAGAATTACCTGTGGGTTGAGATTCCATAGCAATGAAGTGCTTGTTTGCTTCTGCAGATAGTATTTGAATTTCTCTTGTGTCCCATAGTGCGGCTAGGCCTCCTTCTCTGCCCTTACTTTCAACTTCTAGAAAGTTTATGTTCCTTCCGATCTTCTTGGTAATCCTTGCCATACTGGAACTGCTACATTTGGTTTCCTGTAAGAACATGATTTCCGGTCTATATTTCTAGAATTTGCGTTTCAGTAGTCTGTGCTTTGCTTGCCTGTTTAGCCCTCTTACATTCCAAGATATGATCTTCATGACAAACTTGAGGTATTATTGAAAGGATGGGAAGGCGCTAAGAGCCTTCATCTTCCCTGAGTTGATCATTATCATTCCTATCTCCTGTAGAGCTTCATTGCTTGTCTTTCAACCCCTTTTCTTCTTTTGCCTTGAGCTTGATGAGTTCCATAGAAGACTCTTCAGGTGGAGACCATTACCTCTTGCGATACCTAGCTTCCTATGTTTCCTTTCTAGTTCTACTTTCTGCCTTGGTGTAAACAGATCACTGATTTTTTTGGTTTCTTCTTCCGATGCAGTTTCTATACCTTGATTTTTCCAGTTCTCCACTATGACAGGTAGATTCAACTCTTCTCGGGCTAAAGCTTCCTCTAGCTCAATGTCCTCCCTTCCTCCATCACTGGTCAGCATGTCTGTATCCTCCTCCGCCTCTTCTGGTCGTTCCCTCATTTGGATTTCGTTGTTGTTTTTGTCCTCTTCCTCTTCTTTCCTGGTTTTTTCCTCCTTGTCTCTTGGATCCTTATCTGCTGCTTTGGTATTCCGTGTCTCCTCTGAGTCTGTCTCCAAATCCAAGATTTTCAAGGTATTGTTGTTGTTGTTTCTATCTATTCCTGCTTTGTATGCCCTTCTTCTGTTGGCTTTCTGCCTTGACTTCGGGGTTATAAAGTTATCTTTGCCCTTATTTGCTTGTTCTGTTTTAGCTTCCTCCTCCTTCTTGTTCATAGGGAATTCCCTTATTAAATGTCCGTGTTCATGACATTTACGACATCGAAATAGGATCTGCTCATATTCTATTGCCTGAAAATAATTCTCATCCCTATACTCGAGCCATAGCCCCTCATATAGTGCTCCTGATACATCCATTTCCACGCATATTCTTGTGTATGAGGTGTATTTCTTCTGCAATGTTGCCTCTGAGGCTTTGATGATAGTCCCCAACTGATCTCCAATTTGTTTTAGAGCGTTCAGACCCCAATAGTCTATCGGGAGAGAGAACAAGCGGATCCACACTGGAACCTGAGTAAAAGATTCTTTCTCTGGAACGAAGTTTGGTTTCCATGGTCGCATGTATAGACCAGTTGAGGCAATGAAATATGGGCCTCCATCGAAAATCTTGTCCTTGTCTTCCAGGTTGGTAAACACAACTGTAAAGAAACCTTTGGCTCCCAAGTGTAATTTAACATCTCCTCTGGGCTTCCAATGCTGTCTGATCCATTGACACAAGGCTCTTTTAGTTGGCCACATTCCCATGAACTTGCATATGACTGCATGTTCTGCCATGTGCTCTTTATAGGCTTGTATCTGTGGATCCGTTATCACAACTCTGAGACTTTAAGCTTTCCTTGGTTTACAAATACTGTTTGTTGTTGAGTCTTTGTTGGGGTTCGAGCTTGTGTCCCCTTCCTTCTCTTTGTTCCCCTGCCCGCTGTCTGTGGGCTCCCCGTATGCTCCTGGTTGTTTTTCCTTGTTTCCTGTCAGATTTTGTCCTGAAGCATTTCTGTCTTCATTATCGTCCAAACCCTCATCTTCTTTGCCTTTGATTATTGTATTGTTGCTTGCTTCATTGTCTTCCACTTGTGTCTTCTCCTTGTTTTTCCCGCCGCTCTGCTTGAGCCTGTCATTCCCCGTGATTCTGACTCCATCCTTTTCTTAGTGCCTTTGTTTCTGCATGATTATTTGTTTATAGGTGGGGGTCCCAATGGACCCCTCTGCACCCATCTGGACAGTCAGCTCTTGTCCCCTGCTTAACAATGCTGCTATCCATAATCTGTTCACTTCCAGCTCTAAAACAGTTACAGTTACTAAGAAACCCTCTTCCGCCATCGCATCTGCCATTTACGTTACGTCAACTGTGGATATTCACCCCACATTGCTAGATATTATTAACTTGTAAAAAATATCATTTGTTACAATACCATGTGTCAAAACCATGGATTATCAGTACACATGCCCAAAAAACATAAATTATTTCATAACAATGTATATTCACCCTCACTTTACCATGGATATTAACTTGTAAATAGGCCTTGTTACAATACCATGGGCCAATACCATGGCTTATCAATACCACATGCCAAAAAACCATAACTTATTTCATAGTAAAAATATTTGATTTAATTTAATTTTACAACATTTTTTTAATTGAATCTAAAAGGGAAAATGTTATAATTTGAGATGTACTTAAACATGATATATCTAAACACTTTATCTTCACAGCTACTAAAAATATTCCCATAGAAATTAAATTAAGGTTTTAATAAAATTAAGCTAATATGGATCTATCCTGGGTTCTTTATATATATATATATATATATATATATATATATATATATATATATATATATATATATATATTATATATATATATTATATCTATATATTATATATATATATATATATATTATATATATATATATATATATATATATATATATAAAGAACCAACACAAATCCATCTTAGCTAAGGATCCAGGGGATGAGAGCAAGAAAATTGACTAATTATAATAAATTGAATATGGTTCATGACTTTTTAAAGTTTTTCATTATTTTATTTTCTTTGACATGATTGATCAAAAATATAGGTTTAATATTTTACAACCAATTAAGTTTTTTCAATTTATATAATTTCTTAAACAAAATACAATGTGATCAAATTTAAGAGAGAGTTAGGGAGGGGGTGGAGAGAGGGAGGGAGATAGTGAAAAGGATGGAGAGAGAGAGAGAGAGAGAGAGAGAGAGAGAGAGAGAGAGAGAGAGAGTGATGGGTGGGGAGAGAGAGGGAGGTGGGAGGGAGGGAGTGAGAAGAAAGAACTGAGAGAAGAGAGAGAGAGAAGTGGATTTGGAGTGGGGGAGAGAGGGAGGAAAAAGAATACAAAGAGATGGAGGTGGAGAGAGAGAGGAGTGAGAAGGGAGAGATGGAGAGAGATTGAGGGAGAGAGGAGAAGAGGGAAGAGAAATAAGTGGAGAGGATAAAGATAGGGAGAGAATGGGAAGGGAGAGATATGAAGACATAGAGATGGAGAAGGATATGGAGGGGGGATAGAGTGATAGATTTTGAAGGAAGAGAGAGAGAGAGAGGAAGAGTGATTTGGGGGGAGAGATTAAGGGAGGTGGGATATAAGGGATAGGGAGGAAGGAAAATAGATATGAGGAGAGAGAGATGGAAATGGAGGGGGTAGGAGAGGGAGGTAACAAGAAAAGCATAGAGGGACAAAAAGTGGAGAAAGAGAGGGGGTGAAAAGGGAGTCATGGAGAGAGAGTGAGGGAGAGAGGAGAGCAAGAGGGAATAGAGAGAAGGATATAGATAGAGAGGGAGAGAAGGGGAAGAGAGGGATAGAGAGTTTGTGTATGTTTGGGGGTGAGATAGAAAGAGGGAATAACAAAGAGCCACAAATACAAATATAGATATTATATAGTATTATATAACCAACCTATATCCATATTAACCCTATAACTATCAAGTGCCAAGAGAGATCCAATCTCTTGAGGTGCAAACATTTCCTCAAGTTTTGCAATGGAAAAAAAAGTTTGCACCTCAAGAGATTGGACCCCTCTCGACACTTGATAGATCAAGGTTTAAGATGGATCTAGGTTGGTTAATATGAAGTTAGAGTAGTTTTTCTTTGATATTATAGCCTTAAAAATTAAAATTTCCCTTCAACTTAATTTCAAATTGGAACTAGATCTAAATAGATTCAATGAAAAGATTTTAAAAAATACATACAATACATTTTTTAATTAAAAAATATATTTTTAAAATTATAAATTATTAGAGATAAATAATTCAAAGTTGGCTCACCTATACACCATGTGAGGATGAAGAAGTGTTTAAGGAAGGATAACCATTCAAGCAATCTTTAACAACCTTTCAATCCCCTAGCACTTGTAAGTTTATATTTCTTGAAAAAATTAAGATCACTAACATAAAAAACTAATTCATATTATTGTAGTACTTGTTAGGTAGTTGTATTTTTGTTCTTAGACTAGATTAATCATTCATGTTAGTCATTTTTAGTTGTATAACTTATTAGCTAGTCACATATTTTAAGCCACAACTAAATTAGTGCTTTTTGATAGTTGTTTCTGGTTCGGTCACTTAATATTGCTCATTTTTGGTAGTATTTGACTTGGAAAAGTTGTGGTGACTAACTTTCCTAGTCACCTAGTCACTAATTGCTCATTTTCTACTAGTACCATAGCTAGATAAGCCTCTAGAATTCGACATGGCTTCATACCTCCTAGACATTGTCTGCACAAGATTCCACTTTCAGGGGTGGAGATATAACTGGGATACATCAGTAGCTAACCCCGTGCACTACCACTATAACGTTTTCTCTGACACTTCTTATAGAGGTATCTCAGATGTGATTTCTGAATCTTTTAACGCCCCACTCTACTAGCTGCTATTTGGTGAGGAACCACCATGCATGTCAAAGAGGGCTATGGAAAGAATGTTCAAGGTAGTACATTGATTTACCATTCAAGAGGGAATTTTCATTAGTGTATTCGGTACCCATAAGGCCCCCCATGCCCTACCTAGATTTTTCATGGACAGGACACTCCTGCGAGAAGTTTGCTACCAAATGACACATGGCTTTTCAAAGGTATTGAACAAAGGAAAGAAGAAACCATGGCCTTCATTCCCTCTCACCATTATAGAATATGTAGTGGAAAAGTTCAAACAAGCGGAAGTAGAGGCTGAAGAATTAAAAGGAAGCCACTTCATAACTCTTAACTATTGGACTTATGAAATTGAGAGGGTAGTGGCTTCCCATTGTAAGATAGAAAAATTCAGCTGGTCATACTCACGCAGTAGAAAAGATCGTGAAAACGAGGTGAAGAAGTTTTATAACACCATGAGGGAACTTATCCCAAGTGAGAAGAAACCCAAGGATGAGGAGCTCCTCAAGGATTCCCAATACATTGTTAATCTTAAATAAAGAGCCTCCACCATCAAGAAAAAAATCAAGAGACGCAAAGCGGCACCATGGGTTCTGACAAGAAAAAGGGGAAAGAAGTTGAAGATATTCTGAGCGACCTCGAAGAGGAAGACATCAATGAGATGTTGGAACTGAGATATGCCACCCTAAAAAGGAAAAAGAAGGAACTTAATAGAAGAAGAGAGCTTCATATCAAACAGTCTCAAGATTTGAGTGACCAAGGATAAGTCGAGAAGAGGAGGTGACAAGAAGGGTAAGAAAGGGAGAAACAACTGCTCTTCCATTGATCATGTCTTATAATGGATTCTTTGGACAAAATCCCATCCAAATCATGGGTTGTATGGCTCATAAGAGAGACTAGTAGAGTGGAATGATCCGTAGGTGCAACCACTTCTAAAAATGGTCTTTTATCATTGAAATGATAAATCTTCAAAAATCCTGAAAAACATTACAAATCCACCTCAAAACCATATACCGGGATCTAAAAAATCATCAAATTGGGCTTATTTCTCATATTGAGTCCACATTAAGGTCGCAAATCAGCCTATTGGGGGTGTTTCGGTCCTGGTTATTGGGAACGACCGACTGTCCATCGCCGATCACTGATATCGGTGTTGGCTGATCGCATCAGCGTTCCCTCATGTATCATGCTAGTAATGATCATCGATCCAGTTATCTCTGATCGCTGATATCGATGTTAGCTGATCACATCAGTGTTCCCTCATGTATCACACTAATAATGATCGTCGATCCAATTATTGTTGATTGTACTACTCGCTCGCCGATATACATTTGTATAAGTCCTCCGATTGGTTACCTCCGATTCAGCGATCTGATCTGATCAGAGATTGGCGATCAGTGGTTCCACTTGCCCTTGCTTAAGTTTGCTTCTATGTGACCTCCAATTGCGATTTGGCCTTAAGGGCCTAGGACCCATTTTCAAAGGAAAATCCTCATTTTCTTAAGGATAAAATAATCCTTCTTTATGTGATAACTTCATCATCCTCAACCAGATTGAAGTACCTTTTGCACTGTTGGAATCGGGAAGATGGGATCTCTGCTCTGATATTGAGTTGACTTCATTCTAATCACTTTGATTTTTGAGTTTGCATGTCATTGTATCAGAAGATACACTTGGATCAATCCTCACTATTAAGGAGCTTTTGGACTGCCGAAAGATTTTCATTAGTCAGTTGGCAAGTGAGGGAGTTGTTCCCTCACTTTATCTTTCTCCAGCCATCTGGCCTTTCTGGAATGCGTTACCTTGAATCCAACTTGAAGGTATTCTACATTTCCTCACCATGAAGTCTTGGTTCTTCTATCAAGGATGATGTCTTAAGGACACTCATTGAGATATTTTGGTGCAAAATTATCGATGATAGGAACTGTTCCAACCTCATCAGTGTCCATGACCAAAGGTGGTTCATACAACTTCAAATTCTCCAGATTCACTATTGAGTACATCTGCATATATATGACAAGTGAATACGAAAGACATTGTTCCCAATCTTCTCCAATATCGTGAATGGTCCATACTGGATTGGCCACAACTTCGTTCCTTCTCCCATCATCCTTTCTTTGCTGATGTGGATCCACACCTTGTCGTTCACTTGGAATTGATGGTCAACTCAGTGTTTATCATGTCGAGCCTTATAACGGGCTTGTATTTTCTCCAACTACTCTTGCACTGCTTGGTTAATCAATTGGATTTGCTGAAAGAACTACTGAGCTTTGTCCTTATCATTACATCCACTGGAGCCATCCTCCCTTCTAAATACCATATCAAAAGGGTCCTTTGGAAGGTGACTAAAGCATGTCTCAAATGGTCAATGTTGCGTCGATGAATGCATTGCTCGATTGTAGGAATGTTGTATATAAGGGAGATGTTCATCCCACAACTGGGCATGTTTCTTATAATATCCTCGTAATAAGTGTACCATGGTATGGTTAACAACCTCTATTTTCCCGTCGGACTACTGCTGAAATGTCGTGCTTCTTTTTAGTTTAGTGTCCATCCTCCTCCACAAGCTGGTCCAAAGTGGGTAATCCGAAGTGGACCCAAACATGCTGAAAGAAAAGAGAAGTGGTCTGCTCTGTAGTAATTTGCTCTTTACAAGCCATAAGAATACACATTTCGCTGAAACAGTCAACGAAGACATACAAATAGTCGTGACTCTTCTTAGACAAAGGTAAACCTCCTAAAAAGTCCATTGACACACTTTCCCATGGACGACATGGAATAGGGAGTGGTGTGTAGAGCCCAAGTTTTCTATTAGAGGGCTTCAAAATAGAACACATCACACAACCCTTTACATAGAAAGTCACAATGCTTTTCATATGAGGCCAAAAAAAAAATCTTTGTACATGACATGAAGTCTTCTCGACAGAAAAGTGTCCAGACACAAGAGAGGTGTGGGCCTCTCGAATTACATGCACTCTTTCTCCTGTGGGAATACACAATTTACCAAAGTGATATAACAATTTCCCCTGCAAGTGATAGTTGTCCACCTGTGAACCATGGGTTAGTTTTGCATAAACCTCCTTAAAGTCATCATCGTTAGCATATTGTTCAGCATAACTTTCAAAATATAACAAAGCATTATGCAAAATAACAGAAGACAAAATAGGAGGGCGAGATAGCATATCGACCATTTTATTTCTAGTGCCCTTCTTATACTATATTACCAGATGAAACTATTGAAGAAAGCCCATCCACTTGAAATGAAGAGATTGATGCAACTTGGTTTGTGACTGAAGGTATTGCAAGGGCTGATGATCTATATGGATGATGCTCTCCTTGCTGATCAAGTAGTGTTTCCACTTTTTCACACTCTGCACCTAGGCATAAAGCTGCTTGTCATAGGTGGGATAGTTTATCATAGATTGAGAAAACTTCTCAGAATGGTAACAAATTGGCCTCTTTTTTTGCATAAGTATAGCTCCCATGGCATAACCACTGGCATCAGTTTCAATCTCAAATGGATGTTGGAGATAGGGTAAGGCTAAGACTGGCGCAGTGCTACTTTTTTCCTTCAATGTTTCAATGGGCTTCTACTGTCTTCGCCTCCATTCAAAGACCTATTTCACGCTTGTCAATGTGTGCAAAGGTGCTGCAATAACAAAGAAATTAGCAATAAATCTCCTCCAATACTGGACTTCACCTAGAAGGCCACGGACCTCAGTTACACTAGTAGGCTTAGGCCAATTTACAATTGCTTCAACTTTAGCGAGATCAATTTTTCACTGATCATGACCAACAATATGACCTAGGTAACCCAATGAGGTTTTATCGAACTCACACTTTGACAATTTTACAAAAAGTTTTTCATTTTCCAGCACATCAAGCACTTTCTTTACATGGATCATATGTTCAAACCAACTTTTGCTAAAAACTAGTATATCATCTAAATATACGAGAATGAACTCATCAATGAAAGGCTGAAATATATTATTCATAACCTGCATAAAGATGGCTGGAGCATTGCAAAGCCTGAATGGCATCACCATCCATTCAAATAGACCCCGCTTGGTTTTGAAAGTGGTTTTTCACACGTCCTGCTCCGCAACTCTAACCTGGTAATAGCCACTGTGCAAATCCAACTTTGTGAAATAAACAACATTTTTTAATTGATCCAATAAATCATCTATGCATGGGAGGGGATAGCAATTTTTCACCAATATCTTGTTGAGCATGTGATAGTCCATGCACATTCTCCAGCTGCCATCTTTCTTTGGCACTAGAACGATTGATGAACCACATGGAGAGGAGCTCAACCTGATTATGCCTTGGTCCAACAATTCTTGTACTTGCTGCTTGATCTCCTCCATTTCAACTGTTGACATCCTGTACATGCTGATATCTAGCAGACGGGCATCATGCAATAGATGGATTTCATGTTGGATTTCCCTCTTCAGAGGTAGTACTCGTAGTTCCTGAAACAGTTCATTATAATCAGAAATAAGTTGCATTAATTCTTGTTTATGCTTCCCTTCATAGCCCTGGAAGGCATCAGCAAAGTTGACCTCTTTCTCCCTTATGACCATAAGCATGCATGTTTTACTGGAATTCACCAGCCGTTTCATCTGCCCAATGCTTACAAGGCTGGCATTAATCTTATTTTGATGAGCCCGCACTATGTATTCTACCCGATCCTTGGTGATGTGATATTTATTCTCATGGAGGAAAAAGACTACTTTTCTGTCATACAAGTATGAGCTCCCTAATACCATGCCATAGATATCCAACGGTATTACATCCATCTCTACTTCATCTACCAACTTAGATGCAATCACAAATTTTACCTTGCACTACTGGGTTACATTCAATTTCTCTTTATCATGTATCCATCCTAGCAGGTAAGGCTTTGGGTGTGGTTTTGTCTCTAAGCCAAGCTTCTTGACTAGGGATTCTGCAATTAAATTTGCTTGAGACCCAATATCAAATAGAGTTTCAACCTTGGTGTGATTTACTACAACTCTGATATGAAATAATTCAATTCTTTTTCTATCATTCGAAAGGGACACATCTACAGAACTGGTGCCTCCATGTGACTTGGAATAAACAAGTGTAAGGGTACCTTTTGTTCCCGCTACTGTGACCAGTGCTTCATATCTCGAATCTGATCCAAGGTCTTGCTATGCCACTGCCACTATTTTTTGCTTCCCTTCTCCTCCATACTTCTTTGGACACCTTTTTGGGTGCTGCTTCCAATAGTGATCATCATCGTGGACTTCTTTCTTGCAGGGATTGCAATTAGGTGCGCTCCCTCTTTGGCTACTACTATTTTCTTCTCCTTCCCTTTCCATTTAGCTTTGGATTTTCAATTAGGAGGTTTGAAAGGTGACTTTCTGGATTGGTC
This sequence comes from Pinus taeda, assembly GCA_000404065.3. NCBI lineage: Eukaryota > Viridiplantae > Streptophyta > Pinopsida > Pinales > Pinaceae > Pinus > Pinus taeda. The sequence continues at coordinate 7,471 of APFE030382040.1, read as the reverse complement.
GTCTCTTTCGTTCTTGCCCCTGTTATCAATATGAATTGCTTCCACACTAGCTGCATCATAGTGGTTGCTTCAAACAACAATAATGAATTCCGAATATAACTATGCAGTGTGCCAATATACTTAGTTACAACTTTCTGTTTATATTGTAAGGGATAAAACTGTTCCTTTAAAACATAAGTAAAATTAGACCATGAGGAAAAGTGCTTACCCACATTTTTACTGCTCTATAATTTTCTCTCACACCAAACAAGAGTTGTGCTGCCCAAGCATAGAGAGGCCAGCTGTGTTGCCCTGCCTCTAGATCGAAAGGTTCTAGATGCCCTTCACCTCTTTGAAGCCTGTCTCTTGTTAGCATACAAACATGCAATTCACATCTTAAAATCCCTACTCTTATACCAGTTGATCCGGGATGTTTTCGCTTATAGATATATAGAAAAGAATTACATGTAAAATTGCAGCTTAACACAAAAATGTGAACCTAAGAAGAGAAGAATTAAACACAAACAAGGCACAAAAGAGGACACGAAGGCTTGATAACGGAGTTCATCCAATTCATATTACATCTCTAGACCTAGCTCAACAATTGGGTCGCCTTTCTTATTAAATGGAATGAAAGAAAGAGAATTACAATCATCAACTCTCCATAAAGAGGCTTATACCTCCAATCTACAAGATGGCTATGAAATGAATGCCTGATGATGGAGAGGTATGCAACACGAAAGCATCCCACAGCAAAGAAAGGGGATGGAGTATGTAAACTATCTAAAATAGACCAATATATGCTCTCGGCCTCCTACGAAATAACGTCCTACAACCATAAAATGCCTCCTCCCGTGCTCCTCCATTGATTGTGTTTTATAATGGATTCTTTGGACATAATCCCATCCAAATTGGGGCTTGTCTGGCTCATAACATAGGCTAGTATAGTGGAATGATCAGCGGGCACAACCACTTCTCAAAATGGTCTTTTATCATTGGAAAGATAAAGCTTCAAAAATATCGAAAAACATTGCAAATCCGCCTCAAAACCATATACCGGGATCTCAAAAATCATTAAATTGGGCTTATTTCCCATATTGGGTCTGCATTGAGGTTGCAAATCAACCTATCGGAGGTGTCCCAGTCCTGGTTATTAGGGACGGCCGACTATTGATCACCGATCATTGATATCGGCGTTGACCGATCGCATCGGTGTCCCCTCATGTATCGCACTGATAATGATCGTCGATCTGATTATCGCCGATCGCACTGCCCACTCACTGATATACATACGTATACGTCCTCTGATCGGTTACCTCTGATTCCCTGATATGATCTGATCGGAGATCGGTGATCGGGGGTTCCACTTGCCTTTGCTTAAGTCTACCTCTATGCGACCTCTGATTGCGATTTGGCCTTAAAGGCTTAAGATCCATTTTCAAAGGAAAATCCTCATTTTCTTAAGGATCAAAGAATCCTTCTTTATGCGATAACTTCATCATCTGGACTCGAATTGAAGTGTCGTTTGCGCCATTGGAATTATGAAGATGAGATCTCTGCTCCGATCTTGAGTTGACTTCATTTTGATCACTTTAATTTCTGAGTTTCCATGCCATTGTATCTGAAGATCCACCTGGAAATTACTGACTCCTATTTAGGATGCCATCGGTAGTTATTAAAGTCCTTAACATAGTGAACCCATCTTCTTGTGATCTCTTAATGATGTTGCAGGGCCATGAATTATACATGTGTGTTTTAATATATATGAACCTCTATGTTGATGTGGAGTCACACTTGTAATTGATCACCTTCATGATGCTTATGTTAGAAAAATTTTAAGTCGACATAACATATCATGTCCAACAATATATATAATTTCTAAAATACCCTGTGAAAGAAAATATGAAAGAAAATGAAAATTATATATACTTTTGAATATAATCATAATAATATAAAGGAGTGAATTATATGCACAATAAATAAGGGAAAATGGGGATGTATTGGATGAAATAATAAAGTGTTTTCTTAGCTATTAGATGAAAAAATGCTAGGTCGTCATATCACCTCAGTCGGTCTTGTTGCTTGTCCTCTTATACCTTTAACATTCAAAATTTCCTCTTGCAATGAAGCCTCTACTTTGCCAATCTCATTTGGATGGATTATTCAATTAAAATTATCTTTGTCAGAGATTTGATTTTATATTTCATTAAATACGGTGCCATATATTTTCCAAGTGCAGTGACAATGAGGGAGAATCACCATGGTGAATATTTTGAATTAATTTTTATAGGGAAGTTTGACCCTCATAATAATTTCGCAACTTATATCTTATTATTTATGCCAACTTTAACTCTCCACATGAATTGAACCTTCTATATTTCCTTTCGGTCAAAACATAACCATCTTTGCACATTTTACCTCTATAATTTATAGATACTAAGATAATTTACCCCTAATTTTAAGCAGAATGTTGAAAAGAAAAGAAAAGAAAATATTAAAACTGAACTGTAAGAAAACCAGAGATGTGACAACTAGAGATGTCACAACTGGTATCAAAGGTTAAGCTTAACCCTTGGTCCTAATGAGCATCAACACTAAACTAAGAATGGTAAAGTATGTGTGCAACTGTGGTAATATTTTTCTTAAAAACTAGTTCTCTAAGTTCAACTCCCGGACCTAATGGACATAGCTATACAATTAATAATTTCTTGCGAGAATACAAATATAATTAACTTAGATTGGTTCCAGAACAATAGTATGGAGGAAAAAATTATAATAAGTAGATATCGAATAATCACTGAATGGTAAAGGAACATAAAACCAAATTCAATTTTTTTCCTAATCACTACAGACACACATATAAAAAGTGTATACAATAGGTAGAAAAAATTGACCTTTCCAAATAATTATGAGATAATGCTTGAACCAACAAGAATACCACTTCGGTTTGGAAAAATGGTAGGTGGATAATAGAAAAACTGAAGAGACTAGAAAGTACTAAAAAAGGAATTGAGAAAGTTGGAAATAGAAATTGTGGCTAAAGAAAACCCAACCCAAAATTTTAATAAAAAGGATTGTCACAATTGCAAACGATAGGGTGGATAACCTTGTTTAGTTGTCACTCGCCGATATTTTATGAATGGTACCAATGCCTAGTAGTATACCACGAGAGATGAGAAAACGAACAATTTTTCACTTCTTTATCACCAAAGCGAGGTAGAAAAACTAACATTACGCATAATAAAGGGAGACAACATATACCCACTTGATATATGTTGGTTGTGAGGGGGAAAAGTGGGTTCTTACAATGACTAAAGCTTGATTGCAAATGATAAAGCAATATCTAGATGAAAATCTTATCCATCAATTAAATAATGCCTCGGGAACTGAGAAATGTAAATTTTATGTTGTGGAAGTGGCTTACAGAAACAATAAGTGATATGGTGGTATACAAAGAGGAGTTGTACAATACAAAAAATGATAAATCGGGAAAAGATGGACCCGACAAAATATATAGATAGGTCCAGACCTATATAAAATTAAATAATTATTATACATTTTACCGTAATAACATTATTGCAATATCTCTTTTGTTACTCTAAACTGTATGAGATCAAGTTCCAAGGCTTCCCTTCATGCAATTGGTGCCACAATACTTTTCCAAACTACAAGTATGCAACCTTATTTCTTACTATTCTAGTTAATAAATAGTGTGTGGCTAGTTTGAAACTTCTATTATGGTACACGTGGGAACAAACATTTAAGTAAAAAACATGTGAGCATAGAAAGTTATAATCTAGGGGCATTAGTAGTGCAGTTGGTATCAACATTAACCCATACCATATTCTAGGATAAACGTGTTCACATTAGAATTGAGATCAAATTTTATCACACTGAAAGGATTGAAAGAATGTAAAGAAAAACCCAATATAAGGACTGAAACTTTTATAAGTGTTCCTACGAGAGTACTAAACTATCTTCACTAAATATAGATTGGAAAAGTCCTAGTTGAACAGTTCTGGTAATGAAAACTTGTTTGAGTCGAGAAAAAATAGCTGTGTTGTAATGCTTTCTTCATTGATTGTAGTGTCTCTACACCTAGAAAAGGAGTCCCTGAGATATACATCTATGGGGGAAACCTTAGAGAACCATAGAATGAATAAAAGAAAGAAACATGATAGAAAAGTTATGAGGAATATTTATATATATATATATTCTAAATGAATGTAGAAAAATAGGGCAAAACAGAATTGCAATTGGAGACCAACATTGGAGAAGCTTCACAGAGTATTAAAGAGGGTTCCTTTAAGCTCAATTACAATGCATAATAAAAATTATATTGTATTTTGTGAGGAGTACATAGTTTGGAATGTCAAGTTTTTTTTTACATTAAGTATTTTCAGCTGTGCCGAACCCTGTAATATGAGAATTCTTAATTGACAGTGAACAAATATCATGTATTGGGAGAGATAGGTAGTTGGGTAAGAAGATAGCCATAGAAATTGAGAGTTGGGGTTCAAATCTCACAGATAAATTTTATATAAAGATGTGTGGGTGAGCCTTCATACACTAATGAAGGAAAAACATTGTTGTAAAAGAAAACCAAATGACGGTAGACATAGCTAAGAATTTGAAGGATAGCTCAATTATGATATAATAGCAATGGAAAGGACCAAAGAAATACATGCACAACTGATACTATAATATTCCATGTTGAGGCTGTTACACACCGTCCCTTAACAATTGTTATATATATATATAATATATTTGAAGCGATCTGAAAAGAAATATGCAATTTGTATATTGAATTCCATGGCTATGGCTACAAGGTCTATTTTGGTAACACCTTGATGGTATTGACTTTATTCACTACATGTGGGAAGTATGTAGAATGCAGGAGAAATTAAGAAGCATACATTTAACCTCCATGCAAATGTGTTAAAAAAGGAGAAAATTATAAATGCAAGACTATATCTACTTCAGAATTGGGTCAACACATGGAATGAAGTAAAGTGTTAACTAAAAGCATGAATGGCAGGAAGTATTTCTTTTGATCTTAAGAAAAGATGAGATCTCTCTGGTAACATGAAGAGAACTAACTGAATGGGAACCCTAGCTTATCAATTAGTATTTTTTAGTCGTATGACAAATTTTGTTGTTTCATGTACTGATACTCAAGAAGCAGGTACATGATGACTTCGACCTAATTGAGTGGAAAATGTTGCAGGAAGAGACGAAGGAGACCTTTGAGCAGAATTCCTTGTATCTTAACTGGAAAACAATCCGGTTTGGAAATCGAACTACTACTGAGGCTTACATGTGAGGAAAGGCTTTACCTCCACAAAGGATACATGGGAGAAAGGAAAATGTGTGGAAGAAAATTATTCAACAAGGTTTCTGAGAAAGGAAACTTGACAGTGAACATTGAGGACAATGTTAATAAAAGGGGAGGAGAATGTAATATCCCTCTGTCTCAACAACACTAGTGTGGTTAGACTGAGTTGAGTTAGAAAGAATGACGGAAAAGCCAAAGAAGAATATTGGATTAATTATGTAAATGATTATTTATTAATAAATAAATATATGAGATGTATCTACTTGGGAATGACACACCTAGAAATGAGATACTTGCCAAAATAAAATAAACATAAAATCTCATTGATAAATAAGATTTTATATTTTTTTTTTATGATAAGTATTCTAGAATAAAATTCATGTATGGGAGAGAAATATCCATTAAGTTGCTTAGCTTTAGAAAGATGCTAAGCTTAGAAAATGATAAAAGCATAGTGGGAGGGAAAGGCGGGCTTTTATGGAAAAGCCTAGAGAAGTGGATAAAAGGATCCACAAAAGTTTGATGCCACTAAAGGAAACCTTATCATGAAAGGTATTAAACCCCTATTGAAGGGAGAAATAAGAGGTGATTGTTTTTGTGGGAATGTTCATCTCAACTCGCGCGGAAAATGAAAGTACAGTTCATGGTTTGGTGGTAGGTGTGCTCATCAAGTCCGATATGGTACTGTGGTGTTTTCTAAGAAAAGCTTTGTGCCTAACTCCTCCTGATTAATTGTAACTCCTCTGTTATTAATTGTAGATTATGTTGACACATTTGAATAATGTTTTTATTTTAATTTTGTTACATATTAGTATTGCAATCATTTTAAGTCATATGAACTATGCCATGATTTTGGATTCTACTAATTGTTGGGGATTTTTCTGGTAAAATCCCAAAAACACAAAAATAAAACACAAAGAGGCAATGCTCTATTTCCTTTACTCCACAGGATCTTTTGTGCACAGGGAATTGTTTTTTAAAAAAATGACTAAAGAACAGAGTATTACATACCCATAAAATCCTTTTATATTCATTAATAAAAGACTTATACAAATTTCATCCTCTTTCACTAAGAGGGATTCACCAAAACATTTCAAAAGAAATTACTCTGTCTCCTTCTGAGATTTTACAATGCTATGTGTAAAAATCTCATTTACCTTTACTGCTGTAAAAAACATTTTACATATACTGCTGTAAAAAACAATTTTTACATATGGTGCTCCAAAAAGATTATGTGCCTGCTTATTACAATAAAAAACTTCAACACACAAAATATTACATGCTTTGTTCTAATCTTTCCTTCATCTTCGCACTGCTGTGCTGCAATCCACACAAACTAAGTTGACCTCTTCAAAAGGGAAACTCCCCTGCTTCTTTTTCGCACTGCTATGCGATTCATTTCACATACTATACCAAAACTCTACGCTGCTGCGCTTCACTTTTTTTTACAAAAATTGGTCAACACACAATTTATGCACTGGTGTGCATTTATACTAGCAAAAGAATTTGGTAAAGATTTGTTCTTTGCACGCACACACTACATTTCATTTCATTTTTTTATATATACCAAGTCAACATTCAATACATACGTGACCAAAAAAAAATTACACGCATTCTCTTACCCATACCTCCGTATAAACAAAAATTATAACACTTTACCTACCATCTACCAACCATGTTTAAATACCATTTAATTCCTTAGCTGACATTTAATTCCTTAGCTGACAGAACCGGCGGTCAAAAAAAAACTTTACACAATCTCCATTCCCTGTAGAGCGTACCCAGCTTTGACCTCGATCTGACGGTGGAGAATGGAGGAGCAGATCAGACGAATATCGGATGACCATTTTTGACTGACATTTACCTTCCGATAAATGTCAGAGGCTGATGTCACGCCTCATCCACGCGTCAGCCCTAAATTGTATCGGAGTCGTTTGTACGGAAACCATCTGCAAACCAAAAGCGGTCCGATGAGGTTACTGGCGGTTTGTGGTTTTGCAACTGTGGTTTCGGGTTTGGACGGCAGCGTTGAAATTACATTTTCAACACTCCCCTTTAATTTCAACTGCTGGGCATTCAGTCATACCCAGACACTTCCTCACATAGAGGGATTCACCAACTGCTTATGATGCAGTTCCACAAACAACAAAATAGTCT
>APFE030382024.1:273477-340188 GCA_000404065.3 Pinus taeda | reverse complement strand
ATGGAGATATGAATTTATTTGTATTTACTTGACAAATTGTCAAGGTCGGCCAGCAGTTAAAAGTGTGGCACACATGCCTAGTGAATCATATAAATACAAGAGAGGTTGATTCATTTTCTCATCATCTCATCTCACTCATTCTTCTCTCTCTCCCCTTAGCTTTGGGTTATAGAAGGAGCAACTCACACGTGGGAAGGAGGACGCATTAGGGCAAGGAGGACACCGAAAGGAGGACGCTCAAACTGCTGAAGGTCTTTTTGACCTGCGTTGACTCATCAAGGGTGCATTTTGGTGTGGCTGCCTATCCTAGGTTGGCTGCAGATTTTGGCACAAAAATCGAGGCAATCTGTCCACAGGTTTGACCAGTGTTGACTGCCCTAGTTTTGGGCAGCAGATTGACTTCAGTCAACAGCAGTTTGACTGTGCTTTTGGGGCTGTTCAAGGGCTGTTCGAGGGCTAGTTGACCGGAAATTGACCAAGCATATTTGAGGTCAATTTCAACTCGTTTGACCAAGTTTGACTTTGCTGATTGAGGGTTTGCTGCTGCTGATATAAAATTACAGAATCTTGATTTTGTACTATTTCTCTCTGCTGAAATATTGAAGATAAAAGAAGATTTGATCAAAGGGTTTCTCTGCATTGGGGTTTGTCCTTGGCTAGCCGCCACATCTTGTGTCTCTTGTCTTGACTTGTTTTTTGTTGATCATTTAATGTTCTATCTGCACTTTACTTAATGTATATGTGATTGCTAATCTGTGGCTAATAAGAAGAAAAGAAGTAAACTGATGTAAGCATATAACATACCATAATTTAACATAGACGAAATGCTTTATAGGGTATAAATGCTTCTCCCAAGCAACCCAGGGTTTTTCACCCAATGACTTCAACTTGGTCAAGTACTTATCCTAGGTAAACTCCAGCTGAAATACAAACTTCCTCTTACGAGTGATATCAACCATAGCAAGATCTGGTACCATGTTGAAATTTCTCAAAATTCAAAATTCAAAATTCAACGCAAACAAAAGTTTCATCTTCAACTTAGAAGGTTTCTTAGATCTTAGCTCTGTAAATTTTAGGCTGTAGGGCTGCTGTAAAAGAAAGTACAGAACAACAGCAGAAAGAGTACAACGTTTCATTCCAAACAGCCCAAACTTCCTGGCAATTCAAGGAAAAAGATACCAAACCACAGGGATAAGTTTCAGCCCTTTTAGGGTAATTTGTCAGCCACATATCTGAAAAATTCTTTTACAGGATACATCAGTAAAATCAGCCCCTTATATTCGTTTCTTAGATGTCGTCGCTTAATTATTGTCCTTTTACTTGTATCAAATCAGCAAGACATTTTTTTTCCATGTAACCGAGCACCCAACCCTCCAACCTGTAGGCAAGGGTGAAATATTCTTCAGGGCTCAAGGCCATTCAACAACAAGGTTTGAAGGCATTACAACAATATGCGTGGTATGAACTCAACATGCCACTCGTGGAAATTGAAGCTAGGTGGGGAGAAGGACAATCATTCCTCCCAACCACCCGAGATAAGCTCAATTGACAGTGAAATCAACAAGACATATATGGCTGTAAATAGCAATGCATAGAGAACATATATAGCTGAAAATTGCACAAGTTTTGGACAGATGGAAACTTTATTAATCTGCTCAAAGTGAAGTACATGTACATCTCATAGCCTTCTCTCAATACTAGTACAAATCGTCTTATCTCTTCAAGCCCTGGTTAGGAAAACTCAACAAACCCCTAGCAACCAAGAAGATCCAATACATGAGAATCACTCCAACACATTCTCCAAGGCATGACATCCTCTCTTGTTCTTTTTTACAATTCAACCTTATGTTTTTATCACAAAACCCTAATCTCCAATCTCCAAGTGATAAACCCTAACCCTCCAAAATGCTCCAAGAAGGCGAAGGAACCTAGCAACTTGAGAGAGAGAGAGGCTAGTGAATGAAGTAGACAATACCCAATTCTAGGTCACATCTCATTGCAAGAATAAAAATGAGGGAATAAATGTATACTAATGGAATGACTCTTTCCTTCCTCTATATGAAAGGTAAGGGAGGCCAACAATACAATGTGGGTCTTAGCCCTTACAAGCAACCTACAATGCACTTGTAGACCAACAAAAGTGATACACTACACTTAAAAGTAAATGTGTCCTGCTCCAGTATGATCCTGTGCACAATAATGGTTCCAAGGTGATGTAGCTACAGAAGGCAAGTCCACATGTGCCCATCACAAACCTCCATGGAATCCATCGATCCTCCTAAGCAATGTATTCCATTAGTCATCTGCCCCTTCAATAAGTCTGTCAAATCCCTAGGTGCCCTTGAGCCATCTCCAATCCTCTAAATAAGAATCCAAGGTACCACATGCCAACTAGGGTATAATGCTCTACTTCATGTTGCACAATGTTCCTCATCCCATGTAGGGCATTCTCCAAACAAATGGATCTCTTTCATGGGGCTCCGATGAAGCGTGTCCACCAAATTGTCAAGAGAAGTCCAACACCTAAGGGAAGAACACTAACCAAGCAACCATCTAATGTCAACCATCCACTAAGCATGCTATCTCAATTATGCAAACCCATCAAGGGCGATTTCTCATGTGCCAATCCATCTTGGACCATCTAAGGGTTGAACATATACCATGTACCCCAAATCTCATGAAGCACCACAAACATAGTGTAAACACTCTCAAACTAACCCTGCAAGTAATAGATTCTCAGGTTTAGACTACCATCCATGGGTGTTCGTTCCTGCCTTGAATTCTCTAGGGGGATTCACCTCTATCTTTCTCGCTATCCAATCAACTCTGGGTGATGAATGACAACCATAGTTCCAAAATTCTTTAGCTATCAGATTGGTGAGACCTTGGATCTCTACTTGCCCCTACCCCTCCCCTCTGATGGGTTATGCTTCTTATGACAGAATTTTGAGGAGCTCTTGTCCCTGACCTTGGAATAAACTTCATTGGAGTGAGAGATAGGGGAGTTCTAGGAGAAGGTCTAGAGCGAAATACAGATTCTGTTGGCCCAAAATACCAGCCTAGAGCCAGAGGCAGAGTCTCTTGGCTCAAAGTACCTTTCTCCAGGCTTCATTGAACGACTGGTTTTTTATTTAGAGTTTCTTGCCCCACATGTTGAGTGTTAGGAGTGGTGAGTATTCTCATTCTATGTGTCACCATAGGTTCCTTAACCACGATTACATAATTGGCCCTCCTCAATTCCATGCCGTTTTTGGATGACCTTCTTAGATAGTGCATAGAAGTGAATTCTCTAGGGGGATTCACCTCTATCTTTCTCACTACCCAATCAACTCTGGGTGATGAATGACAACCATAGTTTCAAAATTCTTTAGCTATCAGATTGGTGAGACCTTGGATCTCTACTTGCCCCTACCCCTCCCCTCTGATGGGTTATGCTTCTTATGACAGAATTTTGAGGAGCTCTTGTCCCTGACCTCGGAATAAACTTCATTGGAGTGAGAGATAGGGGAGTTCTAGGAGAAGGTCTAGAGCAAAATACAGACTCTGTTGGCCCAAAATACCAGCCTAGAGCCAGAGGCAGAGTCTCTTGGCTCAAAGTACCTTTCTCCAGGCTTCATTGAACGACTGGTTTTTTATTTAGAGTTTCTTGCCCCACATGTTGAATGTTAGGAGTGGTGAGTATTCTCATTCTATGTGTCACCATAGGTTCCTTAACCACGATTACATAATTGGCCCTCCTCAATTCCATGCCCTTTTTGGATGACCTTCTTAGATAGTGCATTGACTCCATGGTGATTGGGGTCAGAGGAGTCACATAAAGAGACTGTTTCTTCTTTCCCTTTTCTTTGAGTCCCAGTTTCTAGTTGCAGCCCCAATTGACATGCTCTTATTGAGTTTGAGATTTCATTTTGTGTCTGTCCCTTTCTCTCTTGGATTAGTTTCTCAGTCTTATTGTGGCTATGTCCTTAGATCTTAGTTCTTTTCATGTTGCTCTTAGCGTAGATATAGGTTGCTTTTGTACTCCCACTTGTTTAAACTGATTATACTCTTTTAGTTCCACTGACCTACTTTTTGTGGTCATTCTTTGGTAATATAATTATCTTATCAAATGTCTGAGGTTTATTTTTTGCTTGGTTTTTTGTGTGCCACATTTCAAAATAGTCAAGGAAGGATATGTATAGGAAGAGAACTGGACATGACAGGTCACAGAAACTACATTAATCATTTGAAATTTCTCTTGATAAATGGAAAATACTTCAACTCTGATTTGCAGCCATTGAGACTGAGGGCTAAGATCATCAAAAGGAGCCCAAAAGGAGGGCCTTATCCCCTTTGAGTTTGGTTAATCTCAAATGTTGTACACAATGTTACTGGATCTACTTATGGAGGATCCAGGATTTGCATTTCCTTTGATTCGGATCTGGATGTGTTTTTGCTTTAGAAATACTAGAGCATCTGCTTGAGATCCATTTCCAGTCTTTCAGAAATGGCAAATCTGACAGTTCCTTCAAAAAGACTATTTGTAAAAGATACTAGAACACATTTATATATTATTGGCAATCTAATTTTTGCCTATCAAACACACAAACCTGATTTTTTCATAGCAGTCTGCATTTTTGAGTTTGTTAGAGCAATTTGGAGTGAAATATATTTGGAGCTCTGATTTTCCTATGTTTTCACTATCCACTTAATGAATTATTTTTTAGCTATTTTTGATGGAAATGATGTGTGTGTGTGTGTGTGGGTGTTGTTTCCCCATATCTGGATTCTGACTTTTCAAAAATATGGGGGATCTTTTTTTTCTTGGAAAAAATCATAATTTTATTGAACTTGCAACAAGGAAGAAAGTTACATTCTGTAGATGCTGAAAACATTTGGTTAGATAAGCCTTTTGGGTTATGAGCAATAAAAAAGGAACTGTTAAAATTACATAAAATATGCCAAAGTTAAGCATGATAAAAATCCCTTAACTTCTACTTTTTTCCTTTCTTTTTCTAAACCTTTTGCCAACCCCCAGGGCTGGGATCAACCGGTACCATTGCCAATTCATTTCCAACTGTCTGCAAGGGGACTTCTTTATCTGAGTTTGAACTCTCAGAGACATGGGTTCTCTTTATACCCCCCATGCCCTTTTTTGTTATGTGTTTCCTTTTATTTGCTGCTATGATGCTTGGATATCTACTAATTCGGTATCCTTTTGAATGTGGTTTGCGATTCCGGACTGAGAGACATCACCCTCTTCTGCGTGGTTACCATGTTGAACTTGTGCATCCACATTTGGATGGTTCTCCATGGTTTCTTCTTCTTCTTCTTTTGAAAGATGAGGGTCAGAATCTCAGATACCTGCCACCCCTTGGGTTTATGGGTTTGTTTCTTTTTCTTTTTTTGGAACTTTTTTGCTAGTGGGCGTGTGTTCTACAAATGTCCTGTTTGAAAGCATATTCAACATCTAAATGCTGTGTTCTCGTAATCTAATACTTGGGTCCATTGAAAGTTTTTATGTTTCAATTGAATGCAGTCAGGTAGACTTTTGCTGAGGTCTATCTCTACACAAATTCTAGCAAAAGTAAAGATACCTTTTCCTATTCTTTCAAGGTCCATATTTTTGAATTTTCGTAGAGTATTTTCAATATACTCTAGGACCTTATGGTGCCAGGAAGGAAGAGGGAGATTGGGTAGTCTTTCCCATACTACCATTGTTGACACCACCATATTTGTAGCATCAAAATCTGGGAACCATGGAGTAATGAAGAGCCCAACTCTGCCCCAAAACCATCGCCCATCATGTAGGACGCACTCCAGATCTTTTTGTGTATCAAATTGAACAATGAAGAAACCTTTAGAACAGAAATAGATATCACAGTTGGGAGTCCAAGTAGAGAAAACCCATTGGTGTAATGCACCAGATCTAGGCCAGAAACCATTGAATTTGCATATAGCAGCCCTGGATTGGAGAACAAAAAAAAGAGAATTTACTTATGGAAGATTAACTTCCATGGCTAGTGCTTGTTCCATTTGTTCTACAATGTAGGGTCTTGTGTTGTTTTGGATCTGATCTGATGTGATGTAAGCCTTCCCTTGCACTGCATCCTTGAAAGAGACAAATTCACTGGGGTTTTTGGAGCTTCGAGCTCCACCACGCAGCTTCAGATTTAAAATGATGGTGGAGTTCCACACAATGCCATAGTCCTCCATTTGGAAGGATTCATGTAGCATTTCCCTTCAAAAAACAAGCAAATTGCATATATATCAAGACTATTTTGAATGCTCCGTTTCAAGTTTTCCACCAGGTTTGAGTCCCTGATCCAAAAAATAGAGGTCTTCCCATTAAGATTTTTTAGGAAAATTTGAAATGTTTCCTTTTCTGTCTCGGCCTACCTTTTGGCTAGATCAGAGAGGGAAAAACGATGGGGATTTCCATGGAAAGATAGGTCCCTCATGTACACAGGCCGCTTCAAATCTGCAGACCCCAAATCAACCACACAGGGTTGCTTCTTCGACGGATTCAGAGCCCTAGAGACAGCATAAACATAAGATCCTTGTGCATGGAGAGAAGGATGTTCAATAAACATCTCTGTAGGGCACACCTGACGCAACCACCCCAAACAAGCCACGCCGTCACCAGAGATATAAGCTTTGGACTCCTTTCTGATACTCTGTTCTTTATCTGCAGTTTCATGAGGAGCCCATTCACAAAAGATTTTAACCTATGTTGCATGATACGTAGGGCAAGGGGGCGTTTTCGTATGGAAACGAGTACGAAACGTTGAAACGCGTTTTAGGCCGTACTGCCACGTTTCACGAAACTGAAACGTGGCCAGTATGGTCTGAAACGCGTTTCAGGGCTGTACGACTCACGTTTCAACTTTTTACTTGTGTTTTTTTAATTTGTTTTCTAATTTATTTTTAGGTTATCCTAGTGACTTCTAGTTGCTTCTAGATGCCTGTCTAAAGTTATAAAAGTGAACCTTTGCCCTAGTGTTGATACACAGTTCATCAGGAAGTTTGAGGCATATGAAGTTTGAGAGTGGTTTCGCCCTCATTGGATTTCATATGGAGAAAGTAGAATTTTAGATCTCACTCAAATTTCAGCAGACTTATCTGTTTTTCAGGATTTCAGGATTGGGGGGATTGCAATGTTTCCATTGGATTTTATCATGTACTAGGGTATGGAACTTGTATTTAATCAAGAGAACCAAGCCCTCTATGCAGGGGGGACTCCCAATAATGAAGAGCATGTAGGGTACTAGGGTATGAAACTTGTATTTAATCAAGAGCACCTAAGGTCGTTCGAATCTATGTAGGCAGGAGACTCCAATCAACACGAGACAAGAAAATTAGAAATTTCCTCGTGGCTGATTTTGGATATTTCTATTTTCATTATGGTGATCATTCACGAGTAAATGTGATGTAAATTTAGAGACTTATAGTTTATTGTAAATTTAGAGACTTATAGTTTAATGCATTGACAATTGACAATTTTTATCAAATGTAATAAATTAAAGAATGTATCATATATGCTTTATGATTGCACATATTTCTTAAATGTCCTAATATATATATATATATATATTCGTGTTTCCCCGTTTCCAAAATTGGGAGGTCGCGTTTCGTATCGCTTCTTGTTTCGGAAACTCGTACCCGTTTCCCTGTTTCGTGCAATCTAGATTTTAACAGGGCAGAGCATTTGCTTACCCTCAAGGACTGTTTGCGAACAATAGCAGAAATTGTACCATTCCATGACAGATGTAACCATAATCTCCCATCTGTCCTCGTCTCGAAGGATGCAAAGGACAATGTCTCCACTCCATTGCTTGCCTTCGATGCACCTTACCAGTTCGAGACTAGTGACGACACCTGGCAAAAGACTGCATGAAAACCTAACCCTAGAGCAGCGCTAAAAATCCATCTTGAATCAAAAAATCTGGTGGATCTACATCTGGACCCAATATTTATTTTTCATGTAACTAAGGCCTCACATTGGATAGATAATCTCCAAGATTAGTGTAAGGGCTGATAGATTCAGGGTCATCAATATGGCATATTCTGATTATTTGCCTGCCCTTACCAGTGAAATGACTGAGAAATTTAGCAGAGAAATGACTCTGGCTGTATCAAACAAGTGTTTACTCGTGAACATAAAATCCTGAGTAATATTCTTTCAACAATCTATTTGTATAATGGTGGATAAAGACAAAGCCACGGATCCTAATTCATAATTAGGATATACGCCTTTATCCATCTCAATGGAATATCAGTACCAAATTGATGTCATTACATATGCAGTAGTTTCTATTTATGCAGTCTCCCAGAACTGTGCCTTCTCAACTGATCACACCCCCAGTTATATCATGACATTTCTATCGTGTGGCTCTTCTGAGGATGGCTGTGACAGTTGTGAATCTGACAAGAGGTCTTCTGCGTTGCTTCAGTTGCTTTCACAGCTTTCACAGCATCAAGAAACATGCATGACTCTTGAAGCTAAACAAGTTTTGCAAGTGTGATTGAGTTCATATCTTGCAAAAGAAGTAAGATTTAAGAACTATTGAATTGGGTGAAGGCTAACTATCTTTTTTAAACATGCAGGAATGTTGTACAAGCTCTATTATATTGCTGGATTTTATTTTGTCCTTTTTGTGTAACCAACAATCAGTTTTTGTTTATACTAGTTAAGTATTTCGTAGTTTTTTAACAATTTTTTCCCAAACGAAGGAAACATCATGCCATGTTAGTAGTTGTGCTAAATTTTCCAGAAGTACACAAAAAATGACTTGAGTTGTTCTGATTGAGTGAATAAAAGAGTTGCTTGACATTACACCAATTACATGAGCTTTATCTAGAAATATCAAGTGGTCTTCTGAACTCTTTTGTGGATTTTTTTGGTTTCTTTAAACAAAGTTTAAAGTTTGAGAAAATTCTCCTCTCTCTCTCTCTCTCTATATATATATATATTGTCAATTATCATGTCTCTGCACCACAGTATTTGGAGGACATGCATGAGAAGCAACGAAAGCCGAGAGCTGTCTCTACCTGTCAATTTTACTGTATTAAGGTGATGTTTGACATGAGGTGGGTGTGATATTCCCTCTTTTAGATGACTATGGTATAGCCTATGGGCTTCTTGCCAGAGTGCAAATAAGGTTTTCAACATATTTACCAGATTCACCTTAGGGCACCTTGCACCCCGATCTGGATCTCCTCAGAATTGTGGAATCTTGGGTTCTTGTTTTTTTCTTTTGTGTATCTGTTTCCTGACATAGGATCAGTTTATGGTATTTGGGTCGTGGCAAATTTACCCCCCTAGGTGCATGTTTTGAACAATCTCTACTATCATCATTTCCAGGAACAGTGAGCACACAATTTACATAATAATATTTTTCTAACTTTGTCAAAATTTGAGCAATTTGTTCCCAGTGCTCTGGTTGAGCACTTTAGGGTTGGCATAAGATTTGTTGTGATCATCATGTTCATACGAATACTGTATTTTAGTAGTTATGTACAGTAAGTTGGCATCACTGTAGTCTGTCTTCTAGAGAACTGTAGTTCTCATCTGAAAGGTTAAAGTTCACTGCAGTGTGTCTTTCTGTATTTAATGGACCTCTCTTTGTGTTTAGCCATCAACACTCGTAGTTTGGTAATATGAATTAGAAGTGTTCACACTGCACAGAGTTCCACTACTAGATATTGCAATTAGAGGAATTGATTTTACTTCTTTCCACCATTTTCCATCTTGGCTCGTATTATTTTGGTGTTATAGCCTGAATATTTGATGATGTTATTTGTTAATTGCTAGGAATTGCAGTCATTTAATAGTCAGCAAACTTGGTGGTCTTTTCCCATTCCCCAATTAGCACTATGAGTATGAAGGCTCCAAAGTTGATATGCTTTAATTCGGATTTGATTTTTCTTTTTAAATGTCTATTTATTACAAAAAATTAGGGTTAGGTCTCTGATCATACAATCCCTAATTTCCAAACAAGTGCAACACCCACAATGGATTCTTTTGCCAATTTTGATTGGTTTTCAATGGTCATCTTACTAGCCTTGTGGCTGTTCATTCAGATATGTACAGTTGTAGTTTTGAGGATTCAAATTAGAGGCTTGTGAAGAAATGAAACCAGTGTTGCGTTGGTGCGATTGGGTGGCTAGTACAGTTGAACGTGTGTGTTTAGGATAAGTGGAGCAATGCAGATATTTTTATTTTGTAGAGGAAGTTGTTTGGATGTGGGTGCAGCAGGTATGGGTGTGGCTTATACAGGATAGAAAAATCCGTGCAACTCCTGGTGAAATATGTTAACCATGAGTCTTCTGCTCTGGCCATGGGTGTTAAAAGGGCTCATGAAAAAAACAGCAGGTGCTCAACACACATTTCAACCTTAACCTATACTTCCGTGCATGCAAATTAATTTTTCCATTCAGCAATTCTTATCCTGATTCTGATCAAATATTGAAGATGGAGAATGACAATTGTACAAAATTAGTTGAGACAGTATACATTCGCTCTTATAGTAAAAGTTTACGTATGTTGTTAAATGGACTATTTTCCACAGCTGAGGCATGGTTCAGGATACAACAAATCCAATATTTATGAACGTATGCTCCTGATGACATCCCTGTGTATTATCAAGATGCAATTGTTGTAGCAAATACAAGCTCACCCAGTTAGGGTTGAGCATCCTGCCTACAACACTTGAGCGCAATCATATTAAATCCCCATTAAAGTCTAGGTTGCAATGTGACAAGGATGATGCATATTTGATTCTGATGCAAGGCCATATGTTTTTTAGAAACTACCGTTCTTACCATGTGCTTAGTCTTTCCTTATTTCTGGTTTGTCAAATCCATAAGGTTCAGTTTTATCTTCATTACATCATTCTTCTGAGAATTTTTTGTCTTATATGTGGTAAAAATGCGTGAGTTTTATGGCAAGGGTCAAGACTCAAGACAAACTTCCTATTCTTGGGTTGCACATACGTTGGCTCAGCGGTCTTCTTTGTGCTTGAAGCTCTGTGGTACGCATAACAATGGACAGTGCACACCATAGAAAAGATGTCTGAAATCTTGGCCAGGGCCAGTCATGTTTGTCTGCCAAATGCTGTCTCGCTGGATGATGTGGTAGTGACTTCTATTATGTAAAGTAACATATTTGATGGAGATAATATGTCAAATGTTTCTAATGAGGCAGGGCCATATTTTCCATTTATGGACGAAGGATTTTGTGAATCATAACAATGTTGTTCCTATTTTAGATCCTTACTGACTTTGGGGCATGTTACCTCCCAAGCCATTTCTCCAAATGCTACAAAGTCCTTTAACAAAGTGCAACCTAGGGAAACCTGGGAAGATTGCCCATTGTCAACTCAACAATTCTTCCACTCATTTTAGGCTGGTATTTTACGCACATGGTGGGAAACCCTGGAAAATGTTGCCTCCCAAGCCATCTCTCCAAATGCTACTAAGTCCTTTAACAAAGTGCAACCTAGGGAAACTTAGGAAGATTGCCCATTGTCACCTCAACAATTCTTCCACTCATTTAGGCTAGTATTTTTAGGCACATGGTGGGAAACCCTAGAAAATATATGTTTTATGATGTTTTGTAAAGAAGAAAGTGGATGGTGGAACCAAGATAAGTCCCTATATTGTTGGGTTATGAAGTCAAGATCAATGAACAAGAGGGTTTGAATATGATGAAAAAGGCATAGTTAGGCTACTTACAATATTCTCTGAACTATCGAAAAACAATATGCTCTAACCACATGGGTCTTCTTCAATATGCATAAATATAGAGGGTCATTCTAATGAGCACCTTACAATACTTGCAAAATAACCAAGTAACAACGTGCAAGCATGAATAGGAAATGGGCATCCATGGCCTCTCAATATGTAGGACAACAACAATATCCATAGAATGAACAATTATTACAACACAAGATAGGGAGGGTGAAACCAAGGCCATATGTTTTTTAGAAACCACCGTTCTTACCATGTGCTTAGTCTTTCCCTATTTCCGGTTTGTCAAATCCATAAGGTTCAGTTTTATCTTCATTACATCATTCTTCTGAGTATTTTGTCTTATATGTGGTAAAAATGCATGAGTTTTATGGCAAGGGTCAAGACTCAAGATAAACTTCCTATTCTTGGGTTGCACATACGTTGGCTAAGCAATCTTCTTTGTGCTTGAAGCTCTGTGGTATGCATAACAATGGACAATGCACACCATAGAAAAGATGTCTGAAATCTTGCCCAGGGCTAGTCATGTTTGTCTGCCAAATGCCGTCTTCCTGGGAGATGTGGTAGTGAATTCTATTATGTAAAGTAACATATTTGATGGAGATAGTATGCCAAATGTTTCTAATGAGGCAGGGCCATATTTTCCATTTATGGATGGAGGATTTTGTGAGTCATAACAATGTTGTTCCTATTTTAGATCCTTACTGACTTTAGGGCATGTTACCTCCCAAGCCATCTCTCCAAATGCTACTAAGTCCTTTAACAAAGTGCAACCTAGCTAAACCTGGGAAGATTGCCCATTGTCACCTCCCAAGCCATCTGTCCAAATGCTACTAAGTCCTTTAACAAAGTGCAACCTAGGGAAACTTGGGAAGATTGCCCATTGTCACCTCAACAATTCTTCCACTCATTTTAGGCTAGTATTTTTAGGCACATGGTGGGAAACGCTAGAAAATATATGTTTTATGATGTTTTGTAAAGAAGAAAGTGGATGGTGGAACCAAGATAAGTGCCTATATTGTTGGGTTATGAAGTCAAGATCAATGAACAAGAGGGTTTGAATATGATGAAAACGACATAGTTAGGCTATTTAAAATATTCTCTGAACTATCGAAAAACAATATGCTCTAACCACATGGATCTTCTTCAATATGCATAAATATAGAGGGTCATTTTAATGAGCACCGCACAATACTTGCAAAATAACCAAGTAACAAGGTGCAAACATGAATAGGAAATGGGCATCCATGGCCTCTCAATATGTAGGACAACAACAATATCGATAGAATGAACAATGTTTACAACACAAGATAGGGAGGGTGAAGCCAAGGCCATATGTTTTTTAGAAACCACCGTTCTTACCATGTGCTTAGTCTTTCCCTATTTCTGGTTTGTCAAATCCATAAGATTCAATTTTATCTTCAGTACATCGTTCTTCTGAGATTTTTTTATCTTATATGTGGTAAAAATGCATGAGTTTTATGGCAAGGGTCAAGACTCAAGACAAACTTCCTATTCTTGGGTTGTACATACGTTGGCTAAGCAGTCTTCTAAGTGCTTGAAGCTCTGTGGTATGCATAACAATGGACAGTGCACACTATAGAAAAGATGTCCGAAATCTTGGCCAGGGCCAGTCATGTTTGTCTGCCAAATGCTGTCTTCTTGGATGATGTGGAAGTGACTTCTATTATGTAAACTAACATATTTGATGGAGAGAATATGTCAAATGTTTCTAATGAGGCAAGGCCATATTTCCCTTTTATGGATGGAAGATTTTGTGAATCATAACAATGTTGTTCCTATTTTAGATCCTTACTGACTTTGGGGCATGTTACCTCCCAAGCCATCTCTCCAAATGCTACTAAGTCCTTTAACAAAGTGCAACCTTGGGAAACCTGGGAAGATTGCCCATTGTCACCTCAACAATTCTTCCACTCATTTTAGGTAGGTATTTTAGGCACATGGTGGGAAACCCTAGAAAATGTTACCTCCCAAGCCATCTGTCCAAATGCTACTAAGTCCTTTAGCAAAGTGCAACCTAGGGAAACTTGGGAAGATTGCCCATTATCACCTCAACAATTCTTCCACTCATTTTAGGCTAGTATTTTTAGGCACATGGTGGGAAACCCTAGAAAATATATGTTTTATGATGTTTTGTAAAGAAGAAAGTGGATGATGGAACCAAGATCAGTGCCTATATTGTTGGGTTATGACGTCAAGATTAATGAACAAGAGGGTTTGAATATGATGAAAAAGGCATAGTTAGGCTATTTACAATATTCTCTGAACTATCGAAAAACAATATGCTCTAACCACATGGATCTTCTTCAATATGCATAAATATAGAGGGTCATTCTAATGAGCACCTCACAATACTTGCAAAATAACCAAGTAACGACGTGCAAGCATGAATAGGAAATGGGCATCCATGGCCTCTCAATATGTAGGAAAACATCAATATCCATGGAATGAACAATGATTACAACACAAGATAGGGAGGGTGAAACCAAGGCCATATGTTTTTTAGAAACCACCGTTCTTACCATGTGCTTAGTCTTTCCCTATTTCTGGTTAGTCAAATCCATAAGGTTCAGTTTTATCTTCATTACATCATTCTTCTGAGAATTTTGTCTTATATGTGGTAAAAATGCATGAGTTTTATGGCAAGGGTCAAGACTAAAGATAAACTTCCTATTCTTGGGTTTTACATACGTTGGCTAAGCAGTCTTCTTTGTGCTTGAAGCTCCGTGGTCCACATAACAATGGCTAATGCATACCATAGAAAAGATGTCTGAAATCTTGGCCAGGGCCAGTCATGTTTGTCTGCCAAATGCCGTCTTCCAGGATGATGTGGTAGTGACTTCTATTATGTAAAGTAACATATTTGATGGAGAGAATATGTCAAATGTTTCTAATGAGGCAGGGCCATATTTTCCGTTTATGGATGAAGTATTTTGTGAATCATAACAATGTTGTTCCTATTTTAGATCCTTACTGACTTTAGGGCATGTTACCTCCCAAGCCATCTCTCCAAATGCTACTAAGTCCTTTAACAAAGTGCAACCTAGGGAAATTTGTGAAGATTGCCCATTGTCACCTCAACAATTCTTCCACTCATTTTAGGCTGGTATTTTAGGCACATGGTGGGAAACCCTAGAAAATGTTACCTCCCAAGCCATCTGTCCAAATGCTACTAAGTCCTTTAACAAAGTGCAACCTAGGGAAACTTGGGAAGATTGCACATTGTCACCTCAATAATTCTTCCACTCATTTTAGGCTAGTATTTTTAGGCACATGGTGGGAAACCCTAGAGAATATATGTTTTATGATGTTTTGTAAAGAAGAAAGTGGATGGTGGAACCAAGATAAGTGCCTATATTGTTGGGTTCTGAAGTCAAGATCAATGAACAAGAGGGTTTGAATATGATGAAAAAGGCATAGTTAGGCTAGTTACAATATTCTCTGAACTATCGAAAAAAAAAATAATGTCTAACCACATGGATCTTCTTCAATATTATGCATAAATATAGAGGGTCATTCTAATGAGCACCTCACAATGCTTGCAAAATAACCAAGTAACAACATGCAAGCATGAATAGGAAATGGGCATCCATGGCCTCTCAATACGTAGAACAACAAAAATATCGATAGAATGAACAATGATTACAACACAAGATAGGGTGGGTGAAACCAAGCCATATGTTTTTTAGAAACCACCATTCTTACCATGTGCTTAGTCTTTCCCTATTTCTGGTTTGTCAAATCCGTAAGGTTCAGTTTTATCTTCATTACATCATTCTTTTGGGATTTTTTTGCCCTATATGTGGTAAAAATGTACGAGTTTTATGGCATGGGTCAAGACTCAGGACAAACTTCCTATTCTTGGGTTGCACATACATTGGCTAAGAAGTTTTCTTTGTGCTTGAAGCTTTGTGGTACGCATAACAATGGACAATGCACGCCATAGAAAAGATGTTTGAAATCTTGGCCAGGGCCAGTTATGTTTGTCTGCCAAACGCTGTCTTCCAGGATGATGTGGTAGTGACTTCTATTATGTAAAGTAACATATTTGATGGAGAGAATATGTCAAATGTTTCTAATGAGGTAGGGCCATATTTTCCATTTATTGATGGAGGATTTTGTGAATCATAACAATGTTGTTCCTATTTTAGATCCCTACTGACTTTGGGGCATGTTACCTCCCAAGCCATCTCTCCAAATGCTACTAAGTCCTTTAACAAAGTGCAACCTAGGGAAACTTGGGAAGATTGCCCAATATCGCCTCAACAATTCTTCCACTCATTTTAGGCAGGTATTTTAGGCACATGGGGAAACCCTTGAAAAAGTTACCTCCCAAGCCATCTCTCCAAATGCTACTAAGTCCTTTAACAAAGTGCAACCTAGGGAAACTTGGGAAAGATTACCCATTGTCACCTCAACAATTCGTCCACTCATTTTAGGCTAGTATTTTTAGGCACATGGTGGGAAACCCTAGAAAATATGTGTTTTATGATGTTTTGTAAAGAAGAAAGTGGAAGGTGGAACCAAGATAAGTGCCCATATTGTTGGGTTGTGAAGTCAAGATCAATGAACAAGAGGGTTTGAATATGATTGAAAAGGCATAGTTAGGCTATTTACAATATTCTCTGAACGATCGAAAAACAATATGCTCTAACCACATGGATCTTCTTCAATATGCATAAATATAGAGGGTCATTCTAATGAGCACCTCACAATACTTGTAAAATAACCATGTAACAACGTGCAAGCATGAATAGGAAATGGGTATCCATGGCCTCTCAACATGTAGGAAAACAACAATATCCATAGAATGAACAATGATTACAACACAAGATAGGGACGGTGAAACTAAGGCCATATGTTTTTTAGAAAGCACCGTTCTTACCATGTGCTTAGTCTTTCCCTATTTCTGGTTTGTCAAATCCATAAGGTTCAGTTTTTTCTTCATTACATCATTCTTCTGAGAGTTTTGTCTTATATGTGGTAAAAATGCATGAATTTTATGGCAAGGGTCAAGACTCAAGATAAACTTTCTATTGTTGGGTTGCACATACGTTGGCTAAGCAGTCTTCTTTATACTTGAAGCTCTGTGGTACGCATAACCATGGACAATGCACACCATAGAAAAGATATCTGAAATCTTGGCCAGGGCTAGTCATGTTTGTCTGCCAAATGCTGTCTTCCAGGATGATGTGGTAGTCATTTCTATTATGTAAAGTAACATATATCATGGACATAATATGTCAAATGTTTCTAATGAGGTAGGGCCATATTTTCCATTTATGGACGGAGGATTTTGTGAATCATAACAATGTTGTTCCTATTTTATATCCTTACTGACTTTGGGGCATGTTACCTCGCAAGCCATTTCTCCAAATGCTACTAAGTCCTTTAACAAAGTGCAACCTAGGGAAACCTAGGAAGATTGCCCATTGTCACCTCAACAATTGTTCCACTCATTTTAGGTTGGTATTTTAGGCACATGGCGGGAAATCCTAGAAAATGTTACCTCCCAAGCCATCTCTCCAAATGCTACTAAGTCCTTTAACAAAGTGAAACCTAGGGAAACTTGGGAAGAATGCCCGTTGTCACACAAACCTTCCCTTCATTTTAGGCTAGTATTTTTAGGCACATGGTGGGAAACCCTAGAAAATATATGTTTTATGATGTTTTGTAAAGAAGAAAGTGGATGGTGG
This sequence comes from Pinus taeda, assembly GCA_000404065.3. Taxonomy (NCBI): domain Eukaryota; kingdom Viridiplantae; phylum Streptophyta; class Pinopsida; order Pinales; family Pinaceae; genus Pinus; species Pinus taeda. The sequence continues at coordinate 322,741 of APFE030382024.1, read as the reverse complement.
AACCAAGATAAGTGCCTATATTGTTGGGTTATGAAGTCAAGATCAATGAACAAGAGGGTTTGAATATGATGAAAAAGGCATAGTTAGGCTATTTACAATATTCTCTGAACTATAAAAAAACAATATGCTCTAACCACATGGATCTTTTTCAATATGCATAAATGTATAGGCCATAGGGTCATTCTAATGAGCACCTCACTATACTTGCAAAATAAACAAGTAACAACGTGCAAGCATGAATAGGAAATGGGCATCCATGGCCTCTCAATGTGTAGGACAACAACAATATCCATAGAATGAACAATGATTAAAACACAAGATAGGGTGGGTGAAACCAAGGCCATATGTTTTTTAGAAACCATGGTTCTTACCATGTGCTTAGTCTTTCCCTATTTCTGGTTTGTCAAATCCATAAGGTTCAGTTTTATCTTCATTATATCATTCTTTTGAGATTTTTTTGCCCTATATGTGTAAAAATGTACGAGTTTTATGGCATGGGTCAAGACTCAAGACAAACTTCCTATTCTTGGGTTGCACATACATTGGTTAAGAAGTTTTCTTTGTGCTTGAAGCTTTGTGGTACGCATAACAATGGACAATGCACACCATAGAAAAGATGTTTGAAATCTTGGCTAGGGCCAGTTATGTTTGTCTGCCAAACGCCATCTTCCAGGATGATGTGGTAATGACTTCTATTATGTAAAGTAACATATTTGATGGAGAGAATATGTCAAATGTTTCTAATGAGGTAGGGCCATATTTTCCATTTATTGATGGAGGATTTTGTGAATCATAACAATGTTGTTCCTATTTTAGATCCCTACTGACTTTGGGGCATGTTACCTCCCAAGCCATCTCTCCAAATGCTACTAAGTCCTTTAACAAAGTGCAACCTAGGGAAACCTGGGAAGATTGCCCAATATCGCCTCAACAATTCTTCCACTCATTTTAGGCGGGTATTTTAGGCACATGGGGAAACCCTTGAAAAAGTTACCTCCCAAGCCATCTCTCCAAATGCTACTAAGTCCTTTAACAAAGTGCAACCTAGGGAAACTTGGGAAGATTACCCATTGTCACCTCAACAATTCGTCCACTCATTTTAGGCTAGTATTTTTAGGCACATGGTGGGAAACCCTAGAAAATATATGTTTTATGATGTTTTGTAAAGAAGAAAGTGGAAGGTGGAACCAAGATAAGTGCCCATATTGTTGGGTTGTGAAGTCAAGATCAATGAACAAGAGGGTTTGAATATGATGAAAAAGGCATAGTTAGGCTATTTACAATATTCTCTAAACTATCAAAAAACAATATGCTCTAACCACATGGATCTTCTTCAATATTCATAAATATAGAGGGTCATTCTAGTGAGCACCTCATAATACTTGCAAAATAACCAAGTAACAACGTGCAAGCATGAATAGGAAATGGGCATCCATGGCCTCTCAATATGTAGGACAACAACAATATCCATAGAATGAACAATGATTATAAAACAAGATACAAGATAAGGAGGGTGAAACCAAGGCCATATGTTTTTAGAAACCACCGTTCTTACCATGTGCTTAGTCTTTCCCTATTTCTGGTTTGTCAAATCCACGAGGTTCAATTTTATCTTCATTACATCACTCTTATGAGAATTTTATCTTATATGTGGTAAAAATGCATGAGTTTTATGGCAAGTGTCAAGACTCAAGATAAACTTCCTATTCTTGGGTTGCACATACGTTGGCTAAGCATTCTTCTTTGTTCTTGAAGCTCTATGACACACATAACAATGGCCAATGCACACACCATAGAAAAGATGTCTGAAATCTTGGCCAGGGCCAGTCATGTTTGTCTGCCAAATGCCGTCTTCCAGGATGATGTGGTAGTGACTTCTATTATGTAAAGTAACATATTTGATGGAGAGAATATGTCAAATGTTTCTAATGAGGTAGGGCCATATTTTCCATTTTTGGACGAAGAATTTTGTGAATCATAACAATGTTGTTCTTATTTTAGATCCTTAGTGACTTTAGGGCATGTTACCTCCCAAGCCATCTCTCCAAATGCTACTAAGTCCTTTAACAAAGTGCAACCTAGGGAAATCAAGGAAGATTGCCCATTGTCACCTAAACAATTGTTACACTCATTTTAGGCTGGTATTTTAGGCACATGGTGGGAAACCCTAGAAAATGTTACCTCCCAAGCCATCTGTCCAAATGCTTAAGTCCTTTAACAAAGTGCAACCTAGGGAAACTTGGGAAGATTGCACATTGTCACTTCAAAAATTCTTCCACTCATTTCAGGCTAGTATTTTTAGGCACATGGTGGGAAACCCTAGAAAATATATGTTTTATGATGTTTTGTAAAGAAGAAAGTGGATGGTGGAACCAAGATAAGTGCCTGTATTGTTGGGTTATGAAGTTAAGATCAATGAACAAGAGGGTTTGAATATGATGAAAAAGGCATCGTTAGGCTAGTTACAATATTCTCTGAACTATTGAAAAACAATAATGTCTAACCACATGGATCTTCTTCAATATGCATAAATATAGGGGGTCATTCTAATGAGCACCTCACAATACTTGCAAAATAACCAAGTAACAACATGCAATCATGAATAGGAAATGGGCATCCATGGCCTCTCAATATGTAGAACAACAACAATATCCATAGAATGAACAATGATTACAACAAAAGATAGGGAGGGTGAAACTTCTACCCTAATGTCTTCTTTTTGGATCAAAATTTCGATTCTTCAAGGATTACACCAGCCCTTTGTAAGAGTAATTTACAGTCATCAAATCAACCCATTAAAAGTGGAAAAAATAAGAAAAACCTCACTCGGACTTGTCCTTGTTCCAATCCTCCAAAGATATCCAACTAAGTGCTTGGGGGAATTCCTTATCTTCCAACCATGCCTTAAGCAATTGAATCCTCTTTTATATTTACCTTTCAAACCAAACCTAATCAATAAAATAATAATAAAAGAGCGCTAGAAACCCTAGAGTTAGGGTGTTCCTCATAGAGTAGTTGTTAGGGTTTGATTTAATTATAGGTTGATACATGTCAACTTCTCTTAGGGGGTTCTCTAAATATGTGAACAACTTACCTCCAATGATTTGTGATGCCAGATAAAAAGCCCTAAGAATGCATTAGGTGCATTGTCGAACAATACATCCCTCTTTTGAGGGTAAATAAATGATCAAGCAACAACAGGTCTTCTTATTCATCCTTGGAGTGGAGTGGTCCTCATCAAGTGATCATTTTTTGACCATAAAAATGCTACTAGTGCCACATGGCACTTTTCTAAATAGGTGTTCCTCTTTTGGCATCTTTCCCAACCATATTTTTTTGCTTTGAGCTTCCTCCAATGTTAGGCCCCTATACTACTAGTGTAACCCTTATTGTTATTAGTACAACCCACTTACTATATTGATGTACCCACATAGTGCCCATATTGTTACTATTGTACCCCATATAAGCCCACTAATGTTACTATTGTGGCTTCATATTATTATTGTTAGGTCGGCTGGGTTATATTGTGACTCCTTAGACTCCTATATATAGAAGGAAGGTTTTGTCATTTGAATCATCCAAGAATTGTTCATTTATGTAATGTAAAGGAGGTTGCCCCCTCGAAGAGGCTGAATTATAAGGCGTTGATCTATCTTTTCTATCTTTTTTGAGCTGGTTTCATAACACACACTCAATGCATACTGAAATACTCCCATGGAACAGCCTTAGCTACTTGCTATGGCTTGCAGCCTAGCAAAGCAGCTAGTTGTAGCTTATCGAATCTTCCAATAGGTCTAGACAAATCATGAATTCATGGCTATTCATGACCTTGAAACTACGCTGTCACCTACAACGATTCTGGTTGCATTTAGGGCTCCTTAACAACGTCTTGAAGCCTCTCTCTGATGGTTGTAATGATAGAGCCTCCTTCTAGCTATGAGACAGAACCTTACAAGTTGTGGAGAGGTCACTTCTGGATAGCGTTTAAGCTTACTTGACAGCGGCTAGATGTCCTAGCTCTTGTGCGGATACATGTTGCACTTAACAGTGTATATCTTGACCCAATACCTCTGCGGCTTCATACCTTGGCTACAGCTAACTACGATTTTGCGTTTTTGTGTGAGCATTGGTTTCATAACACGGATACACCATGCTTCTATGCCTGCGACTCTACATGCTTGTTATCACTGCCACTGCATATTGACTACAGCTTTACTTCACCTTTAATGCAACTACCCTCTGCGGCTTTATCACCATGAATGTGCATCTATTGCAGCTTCATGTATTGAGACAATATGAACAGCATAACCATGAACAGCGTATGAGTGTGACTCCATGAACAGCATTTGACTGTGGTATACCTAGCGTGTATATATATATATATATAAATATATATATTATATATATATATAAATATAGATATATAAACTGTGTGTAAGAGTATCTTTCGTATAAACCCTTTATTGGCGGCGAGTTAATTATTCCCTGCGTATAAATGTCATGATCAGCATAACCGTGTTTGCATGACAACGCATAGGGTCCAGCGTACAAGGTTTATGTTTGCATCCTCATGAGCCTGCGGCTTACTGTGGCTAGGGCTCCATGAACAGTGTTTCACTATGGTATACCTGCTCCTTAATTCATAGATGAATACATCTCCATAGTGTGCGGATTCATGATTGTGTTCTCCATTAGGGTATCGTTATACTAGGCCAGCGTAATCCATAGTGTATCTCCTTTAAAAACCCAAGATGTGGAGAGGAGATCACTTGAAGAGAGTTACCAAAAGACTTCAAATCCTCTTCTATTTATACTGAAATGTAGATGATGAATAGACACGTCAGTTGGGCTTCTGAGCCTACATAAGATGATGGTCGGCTTGACAATAAATCCATAATCAAAATAAATTCATATCTCCATAAATACTTATCGAAATCGAATGATCTTTAGATCAATTCTACACGTCTCGACGAGAGGGATCCAATAAAAGTATCAGCTGCCATAAATAAGCTGACCCACATGGAGTTTGGCCCTAGTTTCCAATTTTAACAGCTCTAAGCATAGAACATACCTAAAATTAACATTTTAGGTCGAAATTCTATTGCTACTAGGTCGAAATTATGTCGTTACTTCTAGGTCGAAATTTTGTTGTTGCTTCTAGGTCAAAGTGTTGCTGCTATGAGGTCGAAGTTGCTACTAGGTCAAAGTTTTTGCTGCTACTTCAAGATCAAAGTTCTATTGCTGCAAGATTGAAGTTCTTGGTCAAAGTTGTTGCTGAAGGGAAGGGCCGACTTGGTGATTGGAGGAAGTTTGTGTCTAGGAAAAAGAATCTGGGATTATCTCCTGAAACTATTGAAGGAAGAGTTGTTGACTAGGTTTTCCCGTAGATAAAGGTTTTGTCCTGGTTTTCCGTCTACATCTAGTGTCTTTGATCTTTTTGTTATGGTTTTGGTAATTGCTTGATGAACTAAGATAAAAGAAGAACACAAGAAAGTTAATAAGAACATAAGAATATCACAAGTAATTATCAACATAAAGAAAATCTTTCTGCCTTTCTGATTTTCCAACAAGGGTAGAGCTCTTGCTAAGCTTTTGCCCACGTGCTAAATAAGTCCCAAACATTCTTTGTATTTTGTATTTTCATTTTATTGTGGCTTTATATGCTTTTATCATTCTTTTAATTGCATCAACCTCTAGGGCCAAGTTTCCAAGCCCCAACTCAAGGATGTGGGTATATGGTGCCCATCCCAATGACCAATGACAATCAATCATGCAAAATGGAGATGAATAATACCGAAAGGATGGAACGTTGTATGTATGGATCATTATGGATACGTTAAATCCATCAGTGCCCCCTATTAATGCCCTTCCCAAACCATAAGGCCTTGAGCAAGTCCCACTACACTAGAGTCAAAGGCTAACCTCCCAAGTGAAGTGTGGGAACAAGGATACAATCAAGAGCAGTCAATCATCCAATTCACCCTGTGATTCATATCAATTTTCTCTTAACATTAAATAAAACAACATGATTGTTAAAATGGTTAAAGTACATGATGATAGATGACCCAGATTCCTTCAAGAAGAATGCTAGATGGGTGAGAGCACTACCTGAAGCAATAGGAGAAGAGCTCTAACATAAAGCTATCTGAATAACATCATAGGGCTGCTGACTGGCTGACTGTTAAACAAGGGAAATTTTTTTCTCCTATGGTTTACCCACTTTTAGTGGGTAATAAGTACAAAACCTGTAATAATTTTCTTGTTTCATTCTCCCACTACAGTAGTACTCTAAGAAAGAAAATGCCCAATGTATGGGAAATGCTTCCATGCAAAACCTTCTAGAAAACATTTCAAACACATTACCCAGTAATATTCATACAGAAACATTTCCTAAATTGAATACTCCAAACGGTGGTGTTTTCGTTACATAGACCAGAAGGTAACTACATAAGCATTACTCACAGGCCAGAGCTTCAGTACATAGCGAGAACACTAACCACCCAATCATTCACATTGCAGATATATTATTAAAAGTCATCAAAGACGTACAATCAACTGAAATACAGAAACTACATCTGACCTTCAGTAAATGATTACTGCTAAAATACGCTGTAATAAAAATAGTTGTAGAACACAATTACCAAACCCCACACAACTATACACTTTGCAGACACTTGACTTTCTGAAACACAATTAATTTCCATCTTTGAGTCATCAAAAAAGGCGTATATTGAACACAATCAAGTACAGATTTACAACTCCACTTTGCCTGAAATAAAAAAGATTGTTGACAAATTACAATACAATACAAACAGTTATAAAACACAATTATGGAGCTCCAATACTTCAACGTTGTGGAGGTTACTCTTCAGATTAAATAAAAAGGACGAAAAAATTATACAACCACAACAAAATTTGTTCACAACCGTGAGCCATTAGTTCAAACCATAGTTGCATGGGTGCTCTATCATCTTCCATTCATCCCCATACCTGTAATACCCGCATCCTGATGATCTCCATATTTTAAAACATTTCCATCATTGTCGTGGCCATACCCGCACCCGTATCCAGCCATACCCATGCAATATAGGTTCAAACACAAATAATAGGAAGTAGACAAAATGGAGCCCAGTGAAATAAACCTCTGGCAATAAATTGTATTTATACTCCAAAGTACACCCGTTAAATGGGTAGGCATAATCACGGAGGATCACGATGTTAAATGTATGCCAGAGACATTATTATTCAGCATGAAATTTCAGATTTCAGGTGCAGAACATAGATCAAAAACTTAATCGCCACTAACATGTGTTTTACCTTCATAATATCTCTTCTCGCTTTCCACTTTTTTCTCATTGCGTTTCTGCATACAGATAGAAATCTATTAGATACTTTCATTAAAAAACATGACGTCTATCACTGGGGAAAAAATAAGATTCTGAACAAAGGAAACGTATACTGCCAAAATATAGATATAAAAACAGTATGGATAAGGCATGCTATACAAATGCTATACAAATCCTACGAAAGGCTTATTGCAGCACTTAATTTTGAAAGCCTTGCCCATCCCTGTCCACTTGTCTTACACAATCATAATATTTTTCAGCATGTGCTGTTCCCCCTTAACATTTGGAATATGACTTCTAGGAGATGTCACATAGTGGGTAGTCATTCACATGGTTATCGCTCATCGGTATTCAATTTTCAGTTTCTGTGAAATTAAATAATACTTGTTATGATAACAACACTTAATTAGCTATAAAATGTAATCTCAACCAAGGTTATTGATTCTAGCAACATACATCTGACCTACAGCCAAGCAATGTGTGAAGATGGGAAAACGGGATGCTTGCTTCATGTGACATGTCCTAGATGGATTGCCTCTATTGCTTACTCTTCAGGGCCACATAGTCAAAACTAACGACTAGGAAGTTTTCTAGCAATAGTTTGAATGTATATAAATATAACTTTCAGATATTTCTAAAATCTCACAGTTTGCCCCGTGAACTTCAATTGTGAAACAGCTCTCTTGTTTTCTTGTACCTGGTTTATATCTACACATACAATAACAATAAAATATAGATATATATATATATATATATATTATATCCCCTTTATAAAAAAAAATTGGAGCACATTACTAAAGTTTATCTCTTTTGAAACTGTTATCACACAAACCTTCACTTCTTGAGATAAAGCCCTGAAACTCAAGCAAGGCTTTGATGTAGCTAATAGGTGGGCTACTGTCACTGCACCAACCATTTTAGGCACTTTAGGTCGGCTCTCCTCCAGCTCAAGGGAGCCTTCCCAAAGATAAGATTACTATAACTTATGCAATAAGGTTCAAAGTGAAGTGAAGAGAAAATTCAGGTAAAATAGTTTTTATGTATTGAATAAGATAGGCGGATAGAAGGACCAAAGACTAGTGTCTTTCCATTTCGGAATGGGATCAAAACAATGCTAAAATGGGAACAATCCTACTGATGGAAAGAGGATAATAAGGCTGAAACACTTGAGCAACATAAACTCTGTCCTTGCCATTACAAATTGCAGAAATAAAACTAAGAAGATTACTAGAGTGATATTATCCAACACTTAAAGAGATCATGATTATCGAGGAGAAGATTTATATAAATTCATTCCAAAGTAAAGAGACATGCAATCATAAATAATACTCCATCGATAACATAAAGGGAAAAGGAATATAGGTACCAAATTCACCACTCCATAATCATTTGTCAAGATAACTCCAACAATATGAGAGAGCATTAAAATCAACAAGATGTCCTCATCCATAAATGCATTTCATTGATCATCTAAAATATCAATAAGATATTCAACTAAGCTCCAAAGGATTTCTCCCACAATTTAACCATACAAAAAGAGAGAGTGTAACCTCTTATATAGGTTTCAATTCAACTCTTCTTCAATAATAAAATAATAATTGTTTTACTAGATAAATTAATCTATCCAAAGAATACAATATAATAAACTCATCAACAACTTCATTGCTAAAAGTAGCAATGTTTTGTTGAAATCCACTTTCTTCTCCAAGAAGAACCAATAAAATGTGCTAGGAAAATAATACAATAATGTTTGTTGCCACCCAAATTATATGTAATGATGTAACCCGTAATCGACAATGTAAAATCCAAGGGAAACCTCTAGGAAGGTCACCACTATCACCTTAGCAACCTATACTCTACACTTTCAGCAACTCTCCTCCAACTCAAGGGGAATATCCCTATTAGGATTACCAAGACCAAGCAATGAAGCACAATGTGAAGCTGAGAGTAGCCTTAGTATAACATTTAGAGTTTTTAGGGTTTTTAGAATAAGTGATTAAGGGACACAAAGATCACTGCCAAATCCAACTAGAACAACACAGTCAAAGTGAATCAGATGGCAATGAGGTCTAGAAGAAGATCTCCAAGGGTTGACCTATTTTCCTTAAGGATTAGGGTTTGAGACTAGAACTAAGAGGAAGAATAATCCCCTCACCCAATTAAGATCAATAATGTGTTGAAAATTGGTAGCTTCAATCGGTATTTTAATTGGAGAAAACAAAGGAGAAATTTTGTAGTTTTCATGTTGACCAAGTCGGCCTCATTTGCTCAAGTCGGCCCCACAACATGAAGAGGTTTGACCCTATGGTCAAAACCCATCTCCTAGCACTAATATAAATTGGCATTTGATTCACCTCATTTGGCATCCATCCATCACATCTCATTCAACCAACACAAGGAGTTATATTCACACGTGAGGAGAAGAAGAAAATTCGTTTTGCGTTGACCATCTATTGCACTTCTATTTGACCTGTGTTGACTTGGGTTTATCTACAGATGTTTGACTGAACTTTTGACTGATCTTGGAGGCCGAAATTATCTGTGGTTCATTGACTATGGTTGGCCGAAGATTTTCTCCTATTCTGGCTTGTTGACCGAGAGTTGACCGAAGGTCAACTTTTGTGATTCGATAGAGACTTTGACTATGGTTCGTTAACTATGATTTGACCAAAATTCAACCCCTTTGTTGCAGACTTTGACTTGGACAATGCTTTGAATTTTCTCTCTCATTTGACAATTTGACTTGGCATTTATTGAGGTCAGAGATTGACATTTTCACTGGAATATTCTAATCTACATTTTGATGAATTGAGCTCTCTCTCATAAGGAAAGATTACTAAGTTCCCCCTTTGGGGTTTTCTCCTGGTCATTGACCAAAATTTTGGTGTCTCTTGTCTCATTGTTTATTGTGATCTCTCTTGCTCTATTGAAGAAGTTAATGGTTGAAATTTTCATGTATAATTGTTTAATGATTGGAATGCACTAAAGTAGTCTCATTTTATCATTAGAAATAGGTATCAATTTGAAAAATTTTATTAGTCTTGATTGCACTAGAAAATCAACATGGTATCAGAGCTTTGGTGATGGGAAAGAGCATTGACATCACCTTGAAGAGCATTGGGATTCTACATCTTTTGTTTTGATGGTGATCTTCATCATGAATTCTTTCATAAAGAAAGAAAACAAGCTTGAAGGAGCTAAAAAATTCAGGGCATGGAAGACTAGAATTGACCTCGTGCTTGCAAGGCATAAGGTCTTGGGTATTGTTTTGGGAAAAATTGTTGAACCAATTGATCAAGCAAGAAAAGACAAGTTTCGGGAAGATGACATCTTGACCATGAGCATCATTGTGGAATTTGTTAGAGATCATTTGATTCCTTACATTGTTAATCATAAATATTCCAAGGAGATGTATGATGCCCTTATTGGATTGTACACCATCAATAACATCAATCAATCTATAAGTCTAAGGAGTCAACTTTGTGATGTCAAGATGACAAAGAATGATATTGTGGTATCCTACTTTGTAAGAATATCTCAATTAAGAGATCAACTCAAAGCTATTGATGAACAAGTATCCGACAAAAAATTAGTAGCTATAGCAATGGGTGGTCTTCCTGAATCTTGGGATTCTTTTGCAACAAGCATTAGTGGCAAAGAAAATCCACCTTCCTTCCATTAGAAAATTAATCTGTATTTTGTTGGTTTATTTCTTCTACTTGTTTAAATTCGAACAAGTTATTTAATACATTTAAATACCGAAATAAACACAATACAGTTACAACATCTACAGATCAACAACTAAAAGAAAACAAGCACACAAGTGACACTGTTATTTTTGGACAAATGTCCCCCGAAAAACCCAATTCGGGAAAACCAATGCAGCTACTCTGAGGGTATATTATGATGCAGTGTTTCCTTGAGTACAAATGGGTGCCTAACCAGTTCACCTGACAGAGAAAAATACACGGCAACAATACCTCTATATTTGGAAACAGGTATTCAGAAAACCTGTCCCACGAAACCCTCTCCAGTGAGTCTAAAGCTCAACGTTGGCCCTTTTGGCCTCTGCGTCATTTTCTTGCTAACCTGCATATGCCCCAGGACCCTCTGTGTCAGCCCTCTGAGGCACTACGCAGACTCTGGGACCCTCTGCGTCATTTCAGCAGCCTTTGCGTGGATGATGCAGTCCCTCTGGCCTCTGCGTTGTCTCTATGTGGCCTGAACTGGTTGCTGCTCTCACTCTCTCTACTTTTGTGTTGGTCTCTCGGTAATGTTTCTACCTCTTTGCCTCGTACTCACTGCCCGTCGCTGTTGATCATTGATTCAACTTTGCTTAGCAACCTCGCTCTAACAAAATGAATGACTTATCACTCTGGTGTGTTCTCCAACTGACCCTCAAACCTCCTCTTATACTTTTCTCATTGGTCCTTCAACGGTCGAGATTAAATCTCTAATCAACGGCTAAGATTAGATTTGGCTTGATCCTTATCCTTTGGAACAGTCTAACACAGATTTATATTAATACCCATTAATACTTTATTTTTCCTAAGTTTAGACTTAGGAACTCCATTAAGAATATTAATTATTTTAATATCTCCCAAAGCAGGTAAAATCTGTCCAAACCATTTATGGGTCTTGAAAATCTCATGTGCTTTAGCCTCTCCACCAATTTTCATGGCTAGAGCACATCCGATGCTACCCCAAATCAACACTCCCTCTTAGCGAGGACTATGCTCTAGTAATACTCCTCACTGAGCATTACTCTAATCATCGGACACCAGTCCCTGTGTTGATGCTAGGCCTCCCCACCCAACATCCTCTGCACTGCTGCATCCTGTACTGCTGCCCATGGCCCTGCCACTGCCACTGCTACATCCGTACGGCAACTCCCTCTACATTCATGTTGTTGCGAGTCCATCCTTCCAGCACTGCATCTGCACTACAACCCCCTCTCATCGTGCTGCATCGTGCTACTGCACTGCAACTCAGTTACTGAGAAGTAACTGATCCACCCAACTTCTAACATCCCTGTTAGGCTAGAAACACTCCTAATGTTGAAGCTCCCTCTGTTGCTAACAAGTGCTTCCTCTATTGACCTCTATGTTGCCGCAACAACTCCCTGCATCTCGCACCATTGCACACCTCTCTGTGCCATCCTGCACTCGTGCAACATTCTCGTGCATCTCACATTGTTGCAACCTACTAGCCTCACATTGTCCCGGGACTCCTACACTATAGCATTCGTTGCCGCTTCATTCGCATCCGTCTCCACCAACATCCGCCAGTCCTGCTACTCCTCTTCGAAGCTTGAGTAGAAAGTATAATCCAAGAGGTTGGTTACCTCAAGGATCCTGCCCCTCATCGCCTGTAGTCCTCCTGACTACAGCTCGATGTCTCCCCACTTCTTCTCAAGTGGCACATGAGCACTCATGCACAATTGTCATCCTCGACTTCTTTCTCTGCATTTGTTGGCGCTGCCTTAGACTTAGAAGCCTCTCCCTTGTTCTTCTTCCTCGGACACTAGTTCACATAGTGACCCAATTCCCCACAGTGGAAGCACTTGACTTTGGAGAGGTCCTTCTTCTTCCTCTTCTCCTGCTTTCTCGCAGATGCCAGAGCTGCATCCTCTTCCTCTTCCTTCTTGATCCAGACTCCTTTGCTACTACCTCCCGTCTTAGTTAGCCATCTAATCTCCTCTTGACGAAGAGCCGCCCATAGTTCTTCCCAATCTAGAAGACTCGCCCTGCCCAGCATGCTCTGCAAAAATATCTCCCACTCCTTGGAGACTGCATTAAGTGCGGTCCTTACCATCAACTCCTGATCGGACGTGGCCCCTATGGAAGTCAATGGGTCCCGGATCTCCTGCAACCTATCAAGGAAGTGATCAATCTACTCTCCCTTTTGCATCTGGTATGACCTTAGTTGATTCTCAAGGAGCATCTTCCTCTGCACGGAAGTATGTTGGTACAACGTCTTCAAGGTGTCCCACATCTCCTTTGTCGTTTCCTTCTTGGCAATAAGTTGGACCACATGATCCTTGACCCCATCAAGGATGATGCATTTTGCTTTGGCCATTTCCTCCTCGTACCTTTCATTAGCTAACTGGGATAGCCATTACTCTCAAGGCGAAGCCCTTGATGCGATGTCTATCTAGAATGGACAAGATCCTAGTCTTCCAGACCACAAAGTTGGACACTCCATCCAGATTGTCCTGATCTCTCAGCCCATTCACGGTCATCTCGTTGCTTTCCCATCGATTTCTCCAAGTCTCTCTACTTCCCTCTTCGAAGTCCTCTATTCGACTCCTACTGAGTCTCTCTACTCCCTATCTCAAAGTTCTCGATTCGACTCCTGCTAAGTCTCTCTACTTCCCATCTGGAAGTTCTCTTCTAGACTCCCTTTGAGTCTTGATTTCCCTCCTGAAAATCCTTCTGCCAACGTCAAGTTGCCCCTCTCCGATCATCTGTGCAACTACAACACTGATCTGGATTCCTTGGCTAGAAATCCACCTCAGCAGCAACTCCCTCTACCTTGGTCTTGCCCTGTTAGGTACTGTTCTAACCACAGTACCCCACCAGCTTTGCTCTCGCAAACTACCCACAGCTTCCTTTGCCCCAGCAACTGAAGGACTGAGCCTCTAGGCTCTGCACAATCCCGGCACCAACAAAACAGCTCCCTCAGCCAACTGCGCCCTCCTGAGCTCTGCATGAGCTTGTTTCTACCCTCCTCAGCCTCTGCACTGGCCTCTCTCAGGTCCGGACTGATGACGCAGTCCCTCTGCGTCAACCCTTCCTCTGTCGCTTTCTGCAAGGATCAGCTCTGTCTCTCAAGACAGTTGAATTTGCTACAAATGCTCTGCTCAGCTGATGCCTTCAGCTTTCCTATGATCTGCAACCACACTCTGATACCATGTTGAATTTTCTAAGTCTATCCATTAGAAAATTAATCTGTATTCTGCTGGTTTATTTCTTCTACTTGTTTAAATTCGAACAAGTTATTTAATACATCTAAATACTGAAATAAACAGAATACAGTCACAACATCTACATATGACAACTGAAAGAAAACAAGCACGTAAGTGACACCCTTGTTTTTGGACAAATGACCCCGGAAAAACCCAAAGCAGGAAAACCGGTGTAGCTACTCTAAGGGTATATTATTATGCAGTATTTCCTTGAGTACAACTGGGTGCCTAACTGGCTCACCCGACAGAGAAAAATACATGGCAGCAATACCTCTATATTCGAAAACAAGTACTCAGAAAACCTATCCCACAAGACCCTCTCCGGCAACTCTGAAGCTCCGCATTGGCCCTTCTGGCCTCTGCATCAGCCCTCTAAGGAAATGTGCAGCCTCTGCGACTCTCTGCGTCACTCCAGCAGCCTCTGCGTGGATGACGCAGTCCCTCGGCCTTTGCGTTGTCTCTGCTGGGCTCTGTGGGACCTGAACTGGCATATTGCTCTAGCTCTCTCTGCTTTTGCGCTAGTCTCTCAGTACTATCTCTGCCTCTCTGCCTCGTACTCGCTGCTAATCACTTATTCAACTTTGCTTAGCAACCCCGCTCTAGCAAAATGAATGATTGATCACTCTAATGTGTTCTCCAACCGACCCTCAAGCCTCCTCTTATACTTTTCTCATTGGTCCTTTAATGGCCGATATTAAATCTCTAATCAACGGCTAAGATTAGATTTGGCTTGATCCTTATCCTTTGGAACATTCTAACCCAGTTTTATATTAATACCCATTAATATTTTGTTTTTCCTAAGTTTAGACTTATGAACTCCATTAAAAATATTAATTATTTTAATATCTCCCAAACCGGGTACAATCTGTCCAAACCATTTCTGGGTCTTGGAGATCTCATGTGCTTCTCCACCAATTTTCATGGCAAGAGCACATCCGATGCTACCCCAAATCAACAGCTTGCGCTCAAGAAGAATCAAGGCTCCTATACAGAGGCAAGATTCCAAATTTAGGTGAAGATTCTCAAGTTTTTGCATCCCACTCAAAGAATAGCAAAGGTAGAAGAAACTTTGGAAGATTTCAAAGAAGTACATGTAGAAGACCTAATTCAAGACCCGCTCCACAAAGAAGACATCCTCCTCCCTCTACAGAAAGAAGAGAGATGACAAATGTTCAATGTTATTGTTGCCAAGCATATGGTCACTATCAAAATAGGTGTCCTCAAAGGAATGATCCTCAAAGGGATGATGAACAAAAAAGGAAAGGGAAGCACCATGCTTCTAAAACTGACCCTAATGAACCCTCACATAAGAGGGTCCCTAGAAAGAGAGATTTTGATGATGAATATTCATTTCATTCTGCCTTTACAGGTTCCATTGCAGGTCATGATGAAATTTGGTTGGTGGATAGTAGGGCCTCTAGGCACCTGATTGGAAGTCATGAGAATCTCTTTGAATTGGTTGAAAAGAAGATAGCTCAAAGGTTTGAGCTTGGAGAGAATGGAAAGTATGAAGTCAAGGGCATTGGTTCATCATCCTTCCAATTGGAATCAAGAAGTAATGTCTCTATTAACAACATTTTATATGTTCTTGGTTTAAAGAAGATTTTGTTGTCCATTTCATCTCTTGAAGACAAAGGATATAGAATTGCATTTGTTGATGGACAAGTTCTAGTATGGAAGATTCCTCCTTTGAATCTGCCAAAGTCATTGGTGTACGAATTGGAGGCCTATATCCACTCCTTGGATGCTCCATTAAGGCCTTCACACACAACACCTCTAATCTTTGTGAACTATGGCATCGAAGGTATGCTCATGTTCATTATAAAGCTTTGTCTAGAATGAAGGATTTTGTTAAAGGTGTTCCTGAAATCAAGATTGAACATGATGAAGTTTGCAAAGGATGTGCTCTTCGGAAAAATATCAAAGGACTATGTACTAGCAGTGATAATAGATCCAACAGAATCTTGGATCTTCTGCATTTTGATTTTTGTGGGCCTATGTTTGACAAATCCTTGGGTGGTCATTTGTATTATGCCACTTTTATTGATGAATACTCTCATAAAACATGGATTTATTTCTTGAAATCCAAGGATGAAGTATCTGAAAAGCTTTGGGAATTCAAGGCACAAGTTGAAAATGCAATAGGAAGAAGAATTAAGACTTTAAGATCTAATAATGGAGGAGAGTTCGTATCCAAGGAGTTGATTGCTTTTTGTAGGGATGCTAGAATTAAGAGGGAGTTTATAGTTCCCTACTATCCTCAACAAAATGGAATTGTCAAAAGGTATTAATTTTCCACTGTTCTATGCTATTACAATTACTTAGCCCAATTCTTTCTCCAATTAGCAATCACTTCTAAACAAAATTAATCTTCCAGTAATAATGAGCAATTGTAGATATTCAAGATGTAGTAGAAGACAATCAAGAGCAATAACAAGAGATACAAGATTTGGTCAAAGACCAGGAAAAAACCCCACAAGGGGGGAAACCTTTTCAAATTCGTCTTCTATTAGATTGTCATCAAATGTTTAGCAAGAAGATTACAATGTTCCAATTCATCGATCAAGAGTCAAAGTCAAATCTTTGACCATCCAAGAGATCAACCAATCAATAACCAAAAGATGAGCCTCAAAGTCAAATTTAGTCAACAAGTCAAAGTCTGCAATTTTTCCATACTCAACAGCAGTCAAAAACGCCCTAACTAGACCTAAAGTCAATGGTCAAACTCCTCCAAACAGCCCAGTCAAGGCGGCATCGAACTCGAACTTCAAGGAAGCAAGAAGAACAAAGCTGAAAGATCCAATGCTAAAGAGAAGGAGGATCGAACTGCTGCATGGGCAACAAATTGAATCCCACAGGGATTGCGCAGTCCAGACCGGAGGGCAAAGATTTTCGACGAAAGGTCTCTCTCTAGGTGAGTTGACAGAGAGGTAACACCTCCAGATCAAAGTTTGCCAACGTCAAAGGGAGCAACATAGCAAATTCAGTGAAGAAGAGGTTTTTCTGGTGGGACGTAGTTTTCTGCAGCCAGTAGCTGGGCAGAAAGATGGCAGGGGAAAGAGAGAGACATAGTTGAGGGAATTCTTCCTCACTAATCTGAGCAGCAATGGAGAGAGGCGGATCTACAAGCTCCAAAAGGGATTGTGTAGACCAAACTAGTGTTGCACAGAGGAAGAGGAGGTCATTCGACTTTCTATTTGGCAAAAATGGCAGCCAGTAGGTTGAGAGATCAAGACAGGTTGGATAGGGCACCCAACTATGTTATCTGGAAGGCAAGGATGGCATGCCTTCTAGATGAGCATTTTCTCAAGGCCTACATCAACAACGTGGTGGTTGAGCCCACGAATCCAAATTCACTCAAGAAGTACAAGGGAGAACGGTGAAGACCAAGTGATCCGGAATTTATCCAGGACAAAGAATTAAAGGTATTACAGACTCATGTGCATGGATGTGCCTATGTTACTTTATGCAATGGATCGATAAGATTGCGAACTACAGACACTGAGGCAGTTAGAGAAAACATAACAGGCAAACATGTAAACACAACAAGTTTAATAAGGAGTTCACCCAATGCTCCTGGGCTACGTCTCTTGGTCCAGCCTTCAGTGGTGGCCTCTCTATTATGTTTTCAAAGCAGAGTTTTTACAATAGTGAGGTCAATTTGAATCTCACTCAACAAATATGAATCAGTAGGACTAGAGTACACAAACTCTCCTTACTGAAACTCGACCTCTATTGGTCACAGTAGTACGAGCCCAATTTCACACTGATACAAGACAATCCTATACCGAGGAGCTCGCTTGAACCTCTCAATCTTTCTCTGGAGTACACAGACTCTCTGACTCTCTCTGGCTCTGTCTGGCTCGATGTTGCCTTCAGGTTAGCTCGGCTTCTTCTCTTTGTTCTTTGCTCTTAGCTTCTGTGTCTAACTAACTCTCCTCTATGTTGTCCTTTGCTTCTGTCAGTTCATGGCTTTAAAGCCAGTTTGCTTTATGTCGGTTCATTTCCACTGCCCAGCGTTTTGGTTCTTCTACCTCTGTCCGTTTGAATTCCCCTGTTCTACGTCATCATCACTGTGTAACGCTTCACAGGGAGGTGGCCCCCTATTCTGCAACGGGTGAGTGTGTCAGGTTCCTTGGACACATTTGAACGGCCGTTATTTTCGTTTGCTCCAAGATTGCCTGCGAAACACAAATCTTTTGCCAACTCATCGTTCACGTTGAACTTCAAATCCCATGTAATCTTGTTTTATAACCTTGTCAAATCCGGTCATTTATCAAGACGTGCCTCCACTGTTGATCTGGGCCCCCCCAAATCCTACAGTTGTTGTTCATATCAAGCAGGTAAATAGCATGACATTTACCCGTTCGATGTGAGCGGTTTTCTTTCTCTTCCATCGGACGCGTGTCACTCAATGTGTGGCATCGGGCAGGACTCAGTTGACACTGCTTACCGCCTCGAGGCTTTCCGATATCCTGCCGATTTTGTAGAATCCTGCTCTACGGAACCGAATTAATTACTTTTCCGCATTTCATAGTCATTTCGAGTCTAGGCGCTCAGGGCTTTCCTTCACTGAGGGGGATGCCCTGCGATATGCGATTACTACTCCCGTTTCTTGAATTAGCTTCTGGTTTGCCAATTTGTGCCAGCGCGCGTTACCATGGGCCAACGGTTTGCGCGCTCGACCGAGGGTCCTCGTTGCTCCGCGCTGATCACAAATTGCAACTGTCACGAAGATTCCTTCTGATAGCTTGATCTTTCTAAGACTTGAATCTTTTGGCATAACTTGAAAGAGTTTATGAAAACTTAGAGAGTGTTTGGAATCCAATTCAGATCACGGCCTTCCCACTGAAAAATCTTTTGGACCACCAAAAGTTGGTTTTTAAGCATCCATCAATTGACGGTACTGATTCCTCGCTTGCCCAATTTCTATCCATTTTGCACTGCTTGGCTTTGAACCTTTGAGTCCAATCCTGAGGTACTCCACATCCCCTCTGCACGTAATTCTCACCTTCCGGTCCAGAACTATATCTTCCTGCGATTCGTTAAGATATTCAGGCAACAGATCATCAATAGAAGGCAATTGACTCTGCTCTTCGAGATCTTCAATGAATGAAGGTTCAAATAGTCTCAAGTTGTCTGCATTAACAACTAATTAGATGTGCATGTAAGCTGGTAAATAGAGGCGAAAAGCATTCTCACCAATTTTCTCAAGTATCTTGAAAGGTCTATACCTTCTTGGCTTCAGCTTCTTACCTTCACCTTGCATTATGTCTTTGCTGATATACAGCCAGACTTGATCACCAACTTGGAAACTATGCTCCATCCGATGCTTATCATGCCTTGCCTTGTACTTGGCTTGGCTCTTTTCCAGTTGTTCCTATACTACCTGGTGAATCTCTTGGATTTGTTCGATGAACTTGGATGCCTTGTCCACATCACTATGTCCATCAACCGCTATGTTTTTACCAAAGACAAAATCCAAGGGAGACCTTGGTGTGAAACCAAAACAGGTCTCAAAAGTAGATCTCTGTGTAGAAGAATGTTTAGTTCGGTTGTAAGCATGCTGCACATAACATAAATGTTCATCCCAAAGCTTGGGATGTTTGCTGCAATAGCCTCTGAGCAACTGGATCACTATCCTGTTGACCACTTCTCTTTGGCCATCTGTTTGCGGATGAAAGGTTGTGCTCTTTTTCAGTCTAGTGTCCATCAATTCCCACAAACTTGACCAAAATTTCCGAACAAATCGAGTATCTCGATCAGATATAATGGAAGTGGATAACCCAAAATGAACCCATACATGCTGAAAGAACAACTTTGCAGTTTGTTTAGCTGTAATCTGTTTGTTACAAGGTATTAAAATACACATTTTGTTGAACCTATTCACAACAACATATAAATAGTCATGACCTTTTCTAGATTTAGGCAGTCCCCCAACAAAGTCCATAGAAAGACTTTCCCAAGGATGAGAAGGAATTGATAGTGGAGTGTACAAGCCTAGTTTTCTATTGTTGGGCTTGCTTTTAGCACACATGGTACACCCTCTTACATATCTAGAAACTATCTCATTCATTTTTGGCCAATAACAAAATCTTTGCAGTTGTGCAACTGTTTACTTACACCAAAGTGACCTAATATTAGAGAAGTGTGTGCTTCTCGAATTATCTTTACTCTTTCAATTTGTGGAATGCATAACTTTCCAAAATGATACAAGAGTTGGTCCTTAACATGATAATCCAATTCTTCTACTCGTTTGCCATGACTTAAAGTTGCATATACATCTTTAAAATCTATATCTTGAGCATACTGTTCAATGTAGCTTCCATACAATACTGAATTATGCTTGAGTATAGTAGATGCATTTATGATTGGTCTGGACAACATATCTGCAACTTTATTGTGTATGCCCTTTTTATATCTAATGACTAGACGAAATTGTTGTAGAAAACCCATTCATCTATAGTGTCTTGATTGTTGCAACTTAGCTTGGGAGTGTAAATATTGAAGTGGTTGATGATCAGTATGTATAACTGTCTCTTTGCCCATTAAATAATGTTTCCACTTTTTCACTCTGTACTAATGCATACAATTCTTTATCATATGTGGGATAGTTCACTACTGCAGAATTAAATGTTTCAAAATGATAACATATGGGTTTACCGTGTCGCATCAACACTGCTCCCATGGCATAGTCACTGGCATCCATTTCAATCTTAAATGGTCTTTGAAGATCGGGCAATGCTAGTACGGGTGTGGTACTAATCTTTTCTTTTAAGGTGTCAAAAGGTTTTTTGTTGTTTGCCTCCCCACTGAAACACCTTGTTCAATCCTGTTAAAGCATGTAAAGGAGCTGCAATTAAGAAAAAGCCAGAAATACACCTTCTCCAATACTGTGTTGCTCCTAAGAAGCTTCTAACTTCTGTAGCAGATTTGGGTTTAGGCCAATTTCCAATGACTACAACCTTAGAGGGATCTATCTTCAATTCACCACCCCCTACAATATGACCCAAATAATTCAAAGATGTTTTGCGAAATTCACATTTTGAGAGCTTAACATAAAGATTTTCTTTTTTCAAAACATCTAAAGTCTGTTTAACATGCTTTAAATGTTCTTCCCATGTTTTACTGAATATAAGAATGTCATCCAAATATCCAATGAAAAAATCATCAAGAAAAGGTCTGAGTACATCATTCATTACTCTCATGAAAGTAGCAGGAGCATTAGTTAAGCCAAAAGGCATAACCAACCACGCATACAATCCCTGCTTTGTCTTGAAAGCAGTCTTCAATGCATCTTGTTCTACAACTCTGACCTGATGATAGCCACTATGCAAGTCCAACTTCGAAAAATAAACAGCTTCTTTTAACTGATCTAATAGATCATCTATGCAAGGAAGAAGATAATGATTTTTTATTGTTATCTTATTCAATGCTCGGTAATCAATGCACATTCTCCATGAGCCATCTTTCTTTCTCATCAAGACAATTGGAGACCCGCATGGTGATGTGCTAGGTCTGATGAACCCCTTCTCGAGCAGCTCCTGTACCTACTTCTTGATTTCTGCAATCTCTAAAGTGGACAACCTGTACATTCTGATGTTAAGCAATGGAGCATCTTGCTGCAAATTAATATCATGTACTATTTCCTTTGTGGGTGGTAGACCTTTAGGTTCTTGAAATAGTATATCTTATTCTGAAACAACTTTTTCTAAATCAGCTTATTGTTTAGCATCACAGCCCTCAAATACATTGGTTTTATCAGGTTTCTTTTCCTTTACAACCATCAGTAAAAATTGTTTGCATGAATTTACAATTATTTTCATCTACCCCGAGTTTATGAGAGTATAATTATTCTTGAGTTTATGAGCTCTTACAATATATTCGATTCCATCTTTAACGAGTTGATACTTGTTCTCAGTTCTATAGAAAATAGCTTTCCTATCATACAAATAAGGACTTCCTAAAACAATTCCATATATATCCAAAAGAACTATATCTAACTCAACCTCATCTACAAACGTTGACCCAAAAGAAAACCTAAGTTTACATTGTCTAGTCACTTGTAGCTGTGCTTTATCACATAACCAACCTAATGGATATGGCTTTTTGTGAGGTGTGGTTAGTAATCCCAACTTCTTTACAATTGCTTCAAGAAATTAAATTTACTTGTGAGCCACTATCAAACAAAGTATCAATCTTTTGATGCTTGGAAATAACTCGAATATGAAAAAGCTCATGTCTTTTCCTCTCATTTTTTTCATTATTGGTAGATTGTGCAGAATTACTCGTAGATGCTTCAGAATTTTTACCTTTTATACCTGTGGTTGCGATTGTTGTTTCATCTCCTGAGTCTGACCCCAAATCCTTTTGAATAGTTGCAGCAGTCTTCTTCTTTTTTGCCTTCGAACTTCTTGGGTCTCAACTCTGGATGCAGGATCCAGCAGCGTTCATCATCATGCCCATCCTTCTTACAGTGAGTGCATGAAGACTTGGTCTTTTGTACAGTATTTGCCTTCCTCTCTTTCCATTTCTGTTTTCTCTTTTCCTTGCTTTTGCTTGCAGTGGGTTTTGATGATCCCCCAACTTCTAGGTTCACATTCTTGCCTCTAGCCTCTAGATGTGTATAGCCTAAACGGATACCTCATCTCTGCTAGTGGGATTAAACATGAGAATAGTGTGCCTTAAGTAGTTGTGTAGACCACCTATATACTTCAGCAGAGTTTCAAGTGAGTCTAATGAAATTCCTAGAATCAAAGCTCTTTTCCTAAATTCTTGAGTGTAACCTTGTACACTTTGCCCTTTTAATTGGCAAAGAGTTTGCCAGTGCATCATGGCTTGCTGCATGTAAGCTAGTGGATATAATTGCTTTTTAATTGTAGAAACAAGTTCACTCCAAATAGAAAAAAAATTACCATGCTTCTTCATGTTAGCTTGTGTCCTGCCTTCCCACCATCGAAGGCAGTGCCTCCAAGGTGTAGGCTAGCCAGCTGAATCTTACTCTTGTCTAAATCGATGCTTTGCACTCTGCAATAAACATCAATCTGTCTAATCCAAATATCCAGCTTTTCTGCATTCAACTCTCCATCATATATCGGCAAATCAAATTTGACATCTAATTTAATCAAAGATGTTTTCTTTTTGTTTTCAGGGCTACTAGGAGGTGTGGGAAGTTTTTCTTCTTTCCCTTTGCCTTTAGAGTGGTCATGGAGGAGAGATTCTTCTGCTCCTTTATCTTGTTTGGAGTTTGATGGATCTCCTTCTCTACCTTTCTTAAATTCTCTATACATTTCCTCTACCATGGCTTTCATAGTCATGAAACCATCCATGAACTAGGAGTCTGACTCCAAGGGACTTTCTTCTAACATTTTCCTCTTAGGATAGACTCTTCCAATTTCAGGGTTAGCTTCAACCAATTCTTTTTCTCCTAATTTAAGCTTTGATCTAGCTAGCATTCCAGCACAAGCTTGTCTAACCTTAGTTACCAAAAGCTCTGATACCACTTGATTTGGAATTTATCCAGGACAAAGAATTAAAGGTATTACAGACTCATGTGCATGGGTGTGCCTATGTTACTTTATGCAATGGATCGATAAGATTGCGAAATACATAGACACTGAGGCAGTTAGAGAAAACATAATAGGCAAACATGTAAACACAACAAGTTTAATAAGGAGTTCACCCAATGCTCTTGGGCTATGTCTCCTGGTCCAGCCTTCAGTGGTGGCCTCTCTATTATGTTTTCAAAGCAGAGTTTTTACAACAGTGAGCTCAATTTGAATCTCACTCAACAGATATGAATTAGTAGGACTGGAGTACACAGAATCTCCTTACTGAAACTCGACCTCTATTGGTCACAGTAGTACGAGCCCAATTTGAGACTCATACAAGACAAGCCTATGTCGAGGAGCTCGCTTGAACCTCTCAAGCTTTCTCTGGAGCACACAGACTCTCTGACTCTCTCTGGCTCCATGCTGCCTTCAGGTCAGCTCGGCTTCTTCTCTCTATTCTCTGCTCTTAGCTCTGCGTCTAACTAACTCTCCTTAGTGTTGTCCTCTGTTTCTGTCAGTTCATGGCTTTAAAGCCAATCTGCTTTTTGTCGGTTCGTTTCCGCTTCCCGGCGTTCTGGTTCTTCTGCCTCTGTCCGTTTGAATTCCCCTGTTCTACGTCATCATCACTATGTAATGCTTCATAGGGAGGTGGCCACCTATCCTGCAACGGGGGAGTGTGT
The DNA here is from genome assembly GCA_000404065.3 of Pinus taeda. Lineage (NCBI taxonomy): Eukaryota > Viridiplantae > Streptophyta > Pinopsida > Pinales > Pinaceae > Pinus > Pinus taeda. The sequence goes on along the minus strand of APFE030382024.1, from coordinate 298,197 downwards.
CAAGTTCCTTGGACGCATTTGAACGGCCGTTATTTCCGTTTGCTCCAAGATTGCCCGTGAAACACGAATCTTTTGGCAACTCATCGTCCATGTCGGACTTCAAATCCCATGTAATCTTGCTTTATAACCTTGTCAAATCCAGTGATTTATCGAGACGCGCCTCCGCTGTTGATCTGGGACCCCCCAAATCCTACGGTCGTCGTTCATATCGAGCGAGTAAGTCGCATGAGGTTTACCCATCCGATGTGAGTGGTTTTCTCTCTCTTTCGCTGGACATGTGTCACTCAATGTGTGGCATCGGGCGAGACTCAGTTGAAACTGCTTACCACCTCGAGGCCTTTCGATATCCGGCCGGTTTGTGAAATCCCGCTCTACGGAACCGAATTAATTACTTTTCCACATTTCATAGTCATTTCAGGTTTGGGCGCTCGGGGCTTTCCTTCACTAAGGGGGACGCCCTGCGATACGCGATTAGCGCTAATCGTGTATTAGAAACTACGCCCTTTTCTTGAATTAGCCTCTGGTTTTGCCAATTTGCGCCAGCGCGCAATACCATGGGCCAACGGTCTATGCACTCGACCGAGGGTCCTCGTTGCTCCGCGTTGATCACAAATTGCAACTATCACGAGGATTCCTTCTGATAGCTTGATCTTTCTAAGACTTGAATATTTTGGCATAACTTGAAAGAGTTTATGAAAACTTAGAGAGTGTTTGGGATCCAATTCGGATCACCAAGAGAATGATCCTCGATGGAGTGAAGGATCATGTGGTCTATCACATCGCTAGCAAAGGGACTACTAAGGAGATGTGGGATGCCTTAGCAACGTTGTATCAAGGATCTTTAGAGAATCCAAAGATGTACTAAGAGCATAAATTGAGATATGCACAAATGCAGAAGGGGGAGCGCATTGGTCCGTTCCTCACGAAGCTTCAGGAGACCCATGACGAGTTGGCAGCTCTGGGGTCTACACCTCAAGGTTCCAAGATGGTGAGACTGGCCCTAAATTCAGTCTCAAAAGAGTGGCAAGTCTTTGTCCAGATTGGGATAGTATGTGGGCAGCTCTCAAGCAGGAAGAGCTGAGGAGAGATCTAGTCAAGTGTAGGCTTGACAAAAGCATCAACAATGGGTCGAAGCCCAAGGAGGAGGAAGACAATGTAGCCCTTGCATCCAAGGGGCAACAGGAGCAACGTAGGCGGAAGAAGGACGTCTCGAAGATCAAATGCTTCAGGTGTGGTGAAATGGGTCAATACGCAACACAGTGTCTATCCTCTCAAGAAGAAGGACAAAGATGAGAAGCACGATTAGAAGACTGCACCTGCAAAGATCAAGGAGGAGCAATTTTCCATGACAGTTGAGATACCTCCAAGAGGGAGGTGGGTTGATTTAGAGTTGTAGTTTGAAAGAGCTACAGATGGGCAAGATCCTTGAGGAGCCCACCTTTCGGATCAATTCCTTGCTACGGGAGCCCAAATTAGAAGTAGCAGGATGGACCAGTGTCAGTTGGTGCAAAGGAGTGTTGGAGCAACAAATGCAGTGGCTAGAACGCCAAGTCTGAGCAGTATAGTGCAGAGTTGCAGCAGTGCAGTGGCACCAGCAGCACAGTGGATTCAGAGGGATAGCGTGGGACTAGCAACAATGAGATCTTCAGCATCTAGATGTATCTATGCTTAACACTTGTTCAAATTTTGGGATGTTTTTCAGATGCAGTGCAAATGAAGTGTTGGCAGTGGCAGTGCTAGCAGCAGCACAGATGCAGCACTTGAGAGGGGGTTGTAGTACAGATGTAGTGTTGACAGTGGCAGTGTCAGCAGCAACATAGTAGTTGGTGGACAAAATGTCAAACATCAACAGTGCAGAGGACGACGTTATGAAGTCAGGGTGATGCTTCAGTGGGAGGCATTGCTAGAGCACATTAGCAACGCAATATTTGGTGGACAGCATGTCAGACATCAACAGCGCAGAGGACGATATTATGAAGTCAGGGTGATGCTTTAGTGGGAGGCATTGCTAGAGCACATTCCTCGCTAAGAGGGAGTGTTGATCTCTGGGAGCATCGAATGTGCTACAAGCATGAAATTTTGCAGGAAGGCTTGGTTACATGTATTCCAAAGAACCCAGAAAGTGTTTTGGGAGATTCCAACCAAAGACAGTTTTATTAAAATAATTAATTATTTTTAACATTCCTCGCTAAGAGGGAGTGTTGATTTCTGGTAGCATCGGATGTGCTCCAAGCTTCAAATTTTGCAGGAAGGCTTGGGCACATGTATTCCAAAGAACCCAAAAAGTGTTTTGGGAAATTCCACCCAGAGACAGTTTTATTAAAATAATTAATTGTTTTTAATGGGTCCCGAAGTGTAAACTTAGGACATTAAAATAATTCATGGGTATTAATCTAAACTATGGGTGAAACTTCTAGAAGAAGGTGGAGATCAAGTCAATGTGATCCTAGCCATTGATTAGAATCTAATCTGGGTCGTTGATTGATCAACGAGAGGATTATAAGAAAAGCTTGATGGGCACTTGTAGAAGACACAGAGAGAGTTTAGAAGATCGAATTTCTGAAGCAGAGCAGCTGTCAGTGAAAAATTCGAAGTGAGCTTTTGTAGTGAGTGGCAGGGATAGTATCCAAAGGGGAATCATTCCCGGTCAGAGAATATTCAGCAGATAAAGTAGAGGGAGATCCAGTACTAGCAACGCAGAGCCAAAGGGGTTGACACAGGGCCACACAGAGGCAGCACAGAAGCCGAGAGAAAGTCCAAAAATTTGCTGAAGGAATCGATTGTAGAAGCTGGGAGCCGGGGTGTGAGACCGAGGCAGAAATCGAAGTTCCTGAGAAGCAAATCAATCAGCGGGAGGAGTGATGCTATCCCCAGAGGGTTTGACGTTGGGTTGACGCAAAGATGCATAGAGGGGCAGTCATTCAGGGGCTGGATCAGCCAAGATTTCCAATGATAGTGTGAGGTAATCTCACAAATCTCTCTGTCAGTGATATTCTTTGTAACTGGATTGTCGGGAAGGCATCCAGAAGTTGTATTCAAAAACTACTACTGCATAATAATAAAACCCTCAGAGTTGTTGCATCAATTTTCCCGCAATGGGTTTTTCCGGGAACTTTTGTCCAAAAATAACAGTGTCATTGTGTTGTATCTATTTCCTGTTCAGTTTCTTGTTTCGGCATATTATTTTAAATAATGAATGTTGTAATTGTATTTACTTCGATATTTACCGTAGAACACAGTAAATAACATGTATGGATTAACCAGTAGGAGAAGTAACATCGGTTTGTTGCAGTAGGAATTTCGGGTTTAGGAATTTTCACATTCGCTTCTTTTACTTCTTAATTATATTATCTTCATCAAGCAATTACCAAATCAAAAGTGCATGAAGATCACAAAAATAAGGAACACAAGATATAAGCACTCAGCCAGGGCAAAACCCCTCTTCTAGGGGAAAACCTAGTCAAACTCTTCCACTAGTAGATTCAAATCCAAGTAAGACAATCCAAGACCCTTTTGACCTAGACAAAGACCTCCAGTAACATTGGTTGCAATAGGAATTTCGGGTTTAGGAATTTTCACATTTGCTTCTTTTACTTCTTAATTATATTATCTTCATCAAGCAATTACCAAATCAAAAGTGCATGAAGATCACAAAAATAAGGAACACAAGATATAAGCACTCAGCCAGGGCAAAACCCCTCTTCTAGGGGAAAACCTAGTCAAACTCTTCCACTAGTAGATTCAAATCCAAGTAAGACAATCCAAGACCCTTTTGACCTAGACAAAGACCTCCTCCAATCACCAAGTCAACCCTTCCTTCAAGTAGATGAACTTTGTCAAAGTCTTCAATCCATTATTCCCCCCCCCCCCTTGCTACAGAATTTCGGACCTACAGCTACTTTAGAAATTTTATCCCCTGCAACTTGCCCAGAAAACCTAGAAAACTTCGCACGTGTTAGAGAGATATGCCCAAGAACTTTGATTTGGTCTTCCTTAGCTTCTATCTTCCTTCTCCTTGACTTCGCTCTACTTTTCTTGCTCTTGAATTGCAAATCAAACTTGTGAATGAGATGATGCCAAATAGGTCGAGCTCCACTTCTATTTATATTGCTATTATTGGGTCGAATAGCCCTAATCTGGGCCGACTTCATCAGGATAGGGCCGACTAGGTGAGGAGGTGAAAAATGACCTTTTTGACTCAAAAATAATTTTCTTTACATGATACAAAAGCCCAAGAAGGATCTAATAAATGTGAAAATAACTCTAATGGCTCATGACAAAACCTAGAAGCCTTCAATGGAGGCTATGGCCTAGAAAATAAATAAAAGAGCATGAAACCCATGCCTCAAAATAAGAAAATAAATAAAAGAGCATGAAACCCATGCCTCAAAATAATTTTTCTTTTACAATAAAATTTCTTTTTACATGATGACTCATATAATTATGAAGACCAACACTAGTTACATTCTTCAACACTTCCTCTCAACTAGGGAGGTATTCATAATTACATATATACAAAAGTACATTGATGACCTCAAAATGATATGAAGAGTCATAGCACAAGCAATGATACAAATTAGATACTTGACCAAGGTATCCAACCAGTTGTGACTTGTTGAAGATGTAACTACTGTTGGTCTTCATAATTGTATTTGAGTCATGACTTGATGTAATCATTGTACTTGACAAAAAGAAAAGAAAAAGTATTTTGTAAAAGAAAAAATTATTTGTTGTAAATGGGTTTCTTACCCATGGTTATAGGTCTAGCGCCCATTGTGTGCTCTAGGGAGTCAAGTCAAAGTCATAATGTTAAATACCATTAAGGGCTCTTATATCAAGAAAAAGAAAAATTATTTTATGTAAAAGTCATGTCTAGAAGCCTTCAAGGATCGCGTCAGCCAGCCCTAAAAGTCAATGTTGAAGAGGCTCTTGCACCCACGAGAAAGGCTATTTAAAAAGGTATACTCGATCTCTTTTGGATACACTTGTGAGCTTGATCTTCTTAGGGATATCTGAGGCAAGAAAGATGGTGCGAAGAGGAGCATAAGGCAGGATCTCTCTCTGTCTGTTTTGGGACGAATTTTTCGCTCCATGGTGCAAGTTTCTATGGAAAGCTAGGGTTTACACAGGTCCAATTTTGTACAAGTGTCGTAAAAGAGCAGATCTTTGTCATGGGTTGCTGCCCTGATCTTAGTGAGTTATCTTATGTCTTGGTCTTGGAAGTCTTCATTGAAAGACTCTATACGAAGATAAAGTTCTCTGGGTTTTCCCCTCGTAGGTTTTGCCCTGGCAAAGAGCCTAATTTCTAGTGTTCTTGTGATCTTCTTTATTGGCATTGTCTTGATGATAAACACATTATGATAATTATGATGATCTAATCTAATATCACAAGAAATGTCAATGTATTAAGAGAAAACAATCAAAATAATTCTGAATACTGTATGCCCTAGTTTTCTCAACATGGTATCAGAGCAAGGTTCTTATGCATAAGGGCAGTAAAGAAGATCTCGAGGGCCTCAAGTCAAGCAAACAAGAAAATTTATCTAAGACCGAGTTCCTAGAGAAAAGGGGAATCAATTCTGGGCACACTTGTTAACCCTGTTCACAGTGACTAATACACAGACCTGTGCAAAAGGAGCAAAGAATATTTGAGAGCTTATAGGCTCTGTTATAGGAGGCCAAAAGGCTAAGGAAATAGCTCTCTCATGACTGAATTCCTTGAGGAGAAGATCGAGGTTCTGAGCATAGCCCCTATAGTCTGAAATCACTCTAAAAGGAGCATCCGAATTCTGTGATTCGAAATTTCTTTTATTATCACAGTAAGCAAGAACGACATAAGGTTTTGGAAAGCCTAGAAAGTCTGTTTCAAAAATATGAAAGGACAGTCTTTTAACTCAAATAAGTCCAAGTAGCTTGACAAGTGGACTGAGGCACTGTACATAGGCTAGAACAATGTTGCAGGAAGCGCCCCCCCCCCGACGGTTCTAAGGCCCGAAGCACGTCCCATGCGGATGCATCCAAGAAGCGTCCCCGGAAGCGTGATTCCAAAATTTGGAAGCGTGCTTTCGCTTGTTTTGGACGCTTCCTGGAAATTTCCGAAGCTTTCCTCCGAAGCGCACTTCGTACGGTGCTTCGGCCATATGAAGCGTGGCACTTCGGAGGGCGAAGCATACGGTTCCGTACGATTCCCGTGGGTCCACCTTGGGTTAGGGTGAGGAATGAAGGCAAAAAAAATATAAATATAGCAGATGCTCCCTCATGGTAATGTAAAAGTGACATTCTCCTTTATTTTTCATTTTCATCCTTTTACTTAAATTTTTAACATTACCATGAAATGACTCGGGATGTTTGAGAGTGGTTCTAGCCTCATTGGACTTCATACGGAGAAAATAGAATTTCATATCCTATTCAAAATTCAGTAGACTTAACAGTTTTCAGGAATTCAGGATCAATGGGATTGTGGCATTTCATTAGATTATATCAAGTATGAAGGTATGCGATTAGCATTTAATCAAGAGCACCAAGCCCTATATGTACCCTGGTGTTGATGGTGTTAATTTTGAACTCCTTTGTCACGCCCTTAGCAAAAAATTACCTTTCAATCAAGTCAAAATCATCAATCAAGCATGTTAAGCTTTTTCTACCATATTTTAAGTCTTGAATTAGGTAGTTTGATCAAAATTGGGCAATGTTGACTAATATCCCTAGACAATCGAGGTAGAGGCAAAGGCTAGACAATCTAGATTCTAGATGGTTGATGCATCTAAATGGTTGATGCTTGAATAATTAATCATTAATGTAGCATGGATGCTATATCTATCATGATTTATGCAAAAATATGCATGTATTCATGTCTTCTACAACTAATTTGGTATTTGGGATGTTTGTTAGTGTGGAAAAAGTCGGGAAAAAGTCGGGATTAAATCCCGATTTTTTTATTTTTTTGGCTGGCCGATTAAATCGGCCGACTTTTTCCCGATTTTTTCCCAGTCGAAAAAGTCGGGATTAAATTGAAAAAGTCGGGATTAAATCGGGACTTTTTCCAAAAAATCGTGGTATTTTTTTAATGATTTTTTTTTGTTTGAAAAAATCGGGATTTTATTGAAAAAATCCGGATTTTTTAAAAAATGAATATTTTTGTATTTTTTTTAATTTTGCAGACTTTTTGCCGACTTTTTCGAAAAACTCCCAACTTTAACGACTTTTTCAACTTTTGGACCCTTGCCGATTTAATCCCGACTTTGACTTTTTCCACATAACTTTGTTTTGAGTATAAATGCAAAAAAATATAAATATATATATAGCAGACGCTTCGCTTCCTAGATTTTTGGAAAATGACGCTTCCGCGTCCCCACTTCCAAAAAACGTCCCGCTTCGTGCAACATTGGCCTAGAAGGCCTGAAACTATTACTTAGAATCTGTATTATCTGTATCTCAGAATTCTGGGCACATTTGTGGGTGACCAAATCCTTGTTTGGGGAGTCACATAATAAGCATGATACTCATAGATAAGCAAGCAAATCCAAATTGGTTGAAGGCCTTTTTAGGCCTAGTTAAAAGACTCAACGCGAAGCTACAGCTATTCTGCAACCAAGATTTCTTTTCTAGTTTTGGGCATGAGTGCAAAGAGTAACAGTCATCTTATGAGAGGGCTGAGATCCGTTCTAGATCTATGCATTAAAAGGACTGTAGAACAAATTGTTTTAAGGCTATAGAATCCATGAAGTTGTAGCAGGCCTGTGGTACATATACATATACATATATATTATATATATATATATATATATATATATATATATTAAAGTTCAAGCCCGAACAATGAGGCCGACCTTGGAAGCCAAAAAGAACAATCATCCTGAGCACATATATATGCAATCCAAATTCTGGGCAGTGAGTAATAGAATGATTTTTGAAGCCTCCTCAATGGTTGTCAACGGTTGTTCTGAAGCAAGGGTATTTATTTGAAGCCCAAAACTGTACAATCACTTCGAACACATTTGTTGATTGATCCAGCCTATATACATCAGTATTTTGAGAAAGGCCTATTAAAAAGGTCATCTGAAGAAAAGCAGAAGTGGTCATCCTTTGAAGAAGCCACTGACATCAAGAAGAAGTTGTAACAGTGATTGGACAGCATCTCTAAGCCTTGAGAAGGAACGGTCTCCTGGATAGAAAATCTCTTTGATAGTCCTATAGCAGTCAATGATAAAAGAAGCAACAACATACTATCTCTGTTTCATAACATATCTTTAAGTTCTAAAGCAAGGAAACAACAGTCATATTATATATTATTCCAGATATTGTTAAAGGAACACATGGAGAGGAAGGTCCTGTCAGAAGAACAATGATGTCCCTGTCTGAAGTTTCATTGCTAGAAAATCTTGAAGATGGCTGCAGATCAATATAGATTGAAGTACCTTTGCAAAGATACCATGACATCCGAAATTGCAGGTATGTAACCATAAGGTATGTATAATTTTGTTAAGGGTAGAACATTCAGTAGGGTTGATTGATTGGATAGGGTTTGTGAAACCCTTGTCATTCAAAAACCCTAATCTTGTTCCCTCCTAGTAAATCAAGCCCTAGGCTTGTTAGAGTGTATAAGCAATCTAGTACTGATGAGCATGGATAAGGTTGGAACCCCTGGTCTAGGGTTAGCATCAAATTTCAAAAACCCTAGAAGTACAACCTTTAAGTCTCATGGTAACCTTAGATTGTCAGATAGATATCATGCTCTTGTTATTATATAGTTTGCTTGGGGATACTTGTCAGTGAATGTTGCAGGTACAGGTAATAAAGGAAGGTGGATGAGTTGATCCTCTGTTTTGAGAAGCATGAAGGAAGGAGGGAACTGTACGAACCTAATTGTGGATGCCTGGTACACAGCAAGGAGAGGTAGAAGGTGAAAAAGACCTCTACTATGATTAAAAGATTGCAGTCCAGCATTGTAATCTGACAGGATGCATCATATTGAGAAGATGGCATCATACGATTGAAGCAGAAAAGAGCTTATGACATCATTATAAAAGCTTGAGAGATAGTTGAGGTAAAAGGCTACATGGTTGTAGCAGTCACTATGATAGAAAGGAAGTAGCTCTTGGTAGCCTCATTGAAAGCATAAGTACTATACACAAAGGAAGTCATCTAGCATGATAGAAGGAATTCATCATACATCATCATCATGAGAAAGGAGCATTTGAAGGATGAGGATAATCAAGATCCTCTGTTGGAATCTTCATTAGAAGGTTCACCTCTCTTGGAAAAAGCAAGTGTCTCGCTAAGAATTCCACCTGGTATGGGATTCATTGCCTAAAAGGGTGATGGTATGGTAACTAAGGAATGCAGCATGTTGAGATGGTTGAAGTACTCTCAAAGGAAGCTGCCAAGGGAAGTCTAGATGACCAAAAGAAGAAAAGAGGTCATATGTTTGATAAATTAAGTAATGTCATCATATAGTTGCAGATAGCATGGGTAAGTTCTCTTCCTCTTGAGCATGGTCGAAGAAAGGGGATCTCTTCCCTTGAAAGATGCATCGTTCACATATTCAATAGATGAAATCAACATAATATGTCCTCATATGGAATATAAGATGGTTGAAAGATATAGGAATTATGGATGGAAGTTCCTAGAAAGAAGTATGTGAAGAAAGTAAGGAGAGATCGTGAAAGATGCAACTATGATCACATAGAAAAGGAAATCAACATCCGATGACTAAAAAGATTGACCGCTATATCTCCATGGAAAAGGTATGAAGACTTTGATCAAGTCTGGAAAAAGAGACCCATGACATTGTATATCTTGGAGATGAGTGCAGGATGTTGATGTGACAACAAGCTGATGTCATGATGAAAATACCATCACAAAGGTAAATTTGATTTAATATTCATTTTCTGTTTCTGAACAATATCTGGATGGGCTAATGCAGGGCTGCCAAGGAAAGATCGATAGATATCATCTACATCTGATGTTCATATGGTAGGATGAAAGATCCTAAAGAAAATATGACAAGAAGAAGGTAGAAAGGCATGAAGGAAGGCCAGATATGGACTAATCAATCACTTTCCGATGAAAAGAAGGATGACATAACTGACAAGATTCAAGAATGAAAGTGATGGACGGTCTTTGCCCTATGAGGAAGACCCACAAAGATGAAGACTCCAGTATTATGAGAAAGAAGTTCATGACATTCAAAGGAGGAGCTATTCAAGCAGCTGATTGTCCCATATTCTCCACCAAAGAAGAAAGAGTTGTTGCTGGAAATATTCAAACAGGTCCCTAATTAAGAGGGACCCTGGAAGCAAGTTTCTAACTTGGTAGAAACTTGGAAGCAAGTCCCTAAGCGAAGAGGGAGCTTGGGTACATTCCTTCATTGGAATGGGTATATCCTCCCTAGTTGAGAGGGAGAGATAGACACATCATTCTTGTCTTCACTTGGGAAGATATACTGGAGGATTGGGTAATCATTTGGCGTCCGATACTCTTTGTGGATGTAATAAGGCATCCAAGATAAGAGTAGTCGTAGAGGATCAATATTCTTTGAGGACTGGGAATCCAACATAAGAATAATCCTGATGGAACATACTCTAAGTGAACGCGGGTGGGGCATGTTCCGAGAGAGACAATGATGAGTGTGTCTATAAATCATTGGTCTCACCAGCATTGTGCTCTGCTCTTGTGGAGAGACAGAGTTGTTGGTCAAGGCCTTGCTATATGACAATGTTGGATGATATGATGCTAAACAGAGGGGTTACCAATCCGACTCTTCTTATGAGAAATTTTCAATGAAAGTATTGTCTTTGTATCGCTAGTCAATTCTGAATACCTCCCTAGTTAAGAGGGAGTGTTGAAGATGTAACTAGTGTCAGTCTTCATAATTGTATTTGACTCATGACTTGATGTAATCATTGAACTTGACAAAAAGCAAAGAAAAAGAAATTGTAATTTGTAAAAGAAAAAATTATTTATTGTAAATGGGTTCCTTGCCCATGGTTATAGGCCTTGCACCCATTGTGTGCTCTAGGGAGTCAAGTCAAAGTCATAATGTTAAAGACCCTTAAGGGCTCTTGTATCAAGAAAAAGAAAAATTATTTTATGTAAGTCATGTCTAGAAGCCTCCAAGGATCAGGTCGGCCAGCCCTAAAAGTCGGTCATGAAGAGGCTCTTGCAACCACGAGAAAGGCTATTTAAAGAGATGTGCTCGACCTCTTTTGGATACACTTGTGAGCTCGATCTTCCTAGGGATATTTGAGGCAAGAAAGATGGTGAGAAGAGGAGCAGAAGGCAAGATCTCCCTCTATCTAATTTGGGATGAATTTTTCTCTCCCTGGTGCGAGTTTCTATGAAAATCTAGGGTTTCCACAAGCCCAATTATGTGCAGGAAGTGCAGCGAAGGAGCAAATCTTTGTCATGGGTGGTTGGCCTGATCTTGGTGGGTTATCTTATGTCTTGGTCTTGGAAATCTTCATTGAAAGAGATTCTATAAGAAGATAAAGTTCTCTAGGCTTTCCCCTTGTCGGTTTTGCCCTGGCGAAGAGCCTAATTTCTGTTGTTCTTGTGATCTTCTTTATTGGCATTGTCTTGATGATGATAAACACGTGATGATAATTATGATGATATAATCTAATATCACAAGAAATGTCAATGTATTAAGAGAAAACAATCAAAATAATTTAAATACCGTATGCACTAGTTTTCTCAATGGGACTAAGGTATGTTCGAAGCTTTAGCCACTATAAGTAATGTTACCCACCAGCCGTGGGTAGTATCCATAGGAGGAAAATTTTATCCTAGATGGTCCTCAGTCGGCAGCCAGTAGCCACTAGATAACTCAATGTGCCACTATCTTCGTCGCTTGAGCGAACCATATGCTCCCTCGCCCATCTATTATGATCATATGTTTGAAGGTGGGCCTTCCAACCCCAAAGGTATGGTGTTTCATTGTGTAGTTGGGTATTTTTTGTTTACTTATCATGGACACATTTGGGCATGGATTAGTGGGGGGATTCGATGGAAAGAGTGGTGTTAAGTTATGGTATGTTCTATGCTTAGAGCAGTTTACTTATCTTTTTTATTATTATCCACAGATTAGCAATCACATATACATAAAGTAAAGTGTAGATAGAACATTAAACGATCAACAGATTCTTGGCACCAATCCAATGTGAGTGACAAGGCTCAACCATATGTTGGCTCAAAGTGTTGACTGCAAAGCATATATTCGGACAGGAGTTCACCAAGAACATCAATGCTCCGACAAGTTGTCGATACTCGGTAGCATTTTGTAAAATGGGTCCGGAAGCACTACCACTTAACTTCTTAAAGTTAAGCTCCATCGGGTAGTTACGGGTTTGCAGTCAACCATGCCGAAACTTTCCAGTATCTTCACCACATATTTTCCCTGAGATAGGAAAATTTCCTCTGGCTTCTGCCAGACTTCAAGTCCTAGGAAATAGTGCATTAGTCCTAGGTCCTTTATTTCAAATTCAGAAGCCAACTCCCTCTTACATTTGTGAATGAGAGGGTCTGCACCTGTTAGAAAGAGGTCGTCAACATACAGCACCAGTATGAGAGGTTTTTCATCTTCAACCCTAAAGTAAAGGTTGGGATCGGCTTCACTCCTAGTGAATCCCAGCTTCATCAACTAGCTATCGATTCTCTCATACCATGCTCGAGGTGCTTGCTTCAACCCATAAAGGGCCTTCTTCAACCTGACACATGAGATTTTCGATCATAAATCTCAAATCCTTTGGGTTGCTCCACGTAGACCTCTTCTTTGATCGAACCATGCAAGAATGCGGTCTTAACATCCATCTAATGTAGTTTCCATCCTAGTGAAGCCACAAGGGCTATGATCGAACGGATGGTGGTATATCTGGCAACAGGTGCAAATATCTCGTCATACTCTTTTTCTTTCAGTTCCCTGGTGTCAGCTTCTTGAGAGCTCCTCACTGTAGGAAGATTGTTCATCTTGCTAAGAGCCATATTTTCATCAAAGGTGACATCATGACTAATCACGACTTCCCTTTGATCGGCTACATAGATTCTATAGCCCTTAGTATTTTCACCATAGCCCACGAAGATTCCTTTCTTTCCAGATGCACCCAATTTATTCCTTTTCTCTTTTGGCACATAAAAATATACAGCGCTTCCAAAAATTCTAAAATGAGATATATCAAGTTTCTTACCAGTCAACATTTCTTCAAGATTCTTGGAACCCAATGCTTGATGAGGCCATTGGTTTTGTACATATACAGCGATGTTTGCAACCTCGGCCCATAGAAACTTCGGAAGTCTTTGATCATGGAGCATGGCACAAACAACTTCCATAATCGTACGGTTCTTCCTTTCCGCCACACCATTCTGTTCAGGAGTATATGGTGTAGTAGTCTCCCTCTTAATGCCAGCGTCTTTACAAAAGTCATGAAACTTGTTAGATTCATATTCAGTCCCATTATCAGTCCTTAAGATCTTGATCTTCTTTTCGGTTTGATTCTCGATCAAGGCTTTGAAGTGTCGAAACCAAGAGAACACTTCATCCTTCTTTTTCAAGAAGTATATCCAAGTCTTTCAAGAATAGTCATCTGTAAAAGTATAATATGAATATCCTCCCAAGGAGTTCATAGGCATCATACCAGATATGTCTGAGTGAACCAACTGTAATATATCAAAGGTCTTACTTTGGCTTGAGGGGAATGATCCCCTTTTGAGCTTTCTTTCGACACATCCCGGACATACACCTTCTTTCTCTACTCGGAATTCAGGCAACCCTGTCACCCTTTGTCTTACATCAAGTAGAGTTTTATAATGAAGGTGGGCAAACCTCTGATACCAAAGTTCGGACTGAAGAGATATGTCACAAGACATGACACCTAGCGGACTTCCACTAACATAATATAATGAAGCAACTTGAAACCCAAGAGTAAAGGCATCTTTAACATTGTTTTTCCATACGCGTACCTTGCCATCACTGAAGGTCACCTTGTAGCCTTTGTCTTCCATTGCCAAGATGAACACTAGGTTCTTTTTTTTTTTTGAGGTTGGGTACATATAATACATCCTGGAATTTCTAGCCTTCTTGAATGGAGGCCACCAAGCGCTTGCTGATAGAGTCTCGGATGATCTTCTTTGTTTTAACTTCACCGGTTTTCCACTTGTTCCTGGCAGCAGCAGGTGCATTTGATGGAGGCTCAACAATATTGCCTCTCACAGGGTCCAACACTCCTTGATCTTCTAAGGTTACATCGAGAGACATCTTCCATCCGTGATAGTCAGAGTTCTCACAGAGCCTGTCTTCGGCAAGGAAGAGTGTTGAGGACCCCATAGTTCTTTTAGGATAGCCTTGCCAATCTTCTCTTCAGTGATTGTTCTTGCTCTTGCTCCGACTTTGTCTTCACCTCAGCTCTGATACCATGTTAAGTTATGGTATGTTCTATGCTTATAGTAGTTTACTTATCTTTCTTATTATTATCCACAGATTAGCAATCACATGTACATAAAGTAAAGTGCAAATAGAACATTAAACGATCGATAGAAAACAAACCAAGACAAGAGACACAAGATATGGCAGCTAGCCAGGGACAAACCCCAATGTGGGGAAACCCTTTGATCAAATCTTCCTTTATCTTCAATAATTTAGCAAAGCGAAATAGTACATAAATCTGATTTACATCAGCAGCAACAAACCCTAGATTAGCGGCATCGTCGGCATCATCGGCATCAGCATCATCAGCATCACCGGCATCAGCATCATCGGCATCAGCGTCATCGGCATCACTGGCATCACTGGCATCAATGTCATCAGCATCACCGGCATCAGCATCATCGGCATTACCGGCATCATCGGCATTACCGGCATCATCGACATCACCGGCATCAACATCATCGGCATCACCGACATCAACATCAGCGGCATCACCAACATCAGCATCATCGGCATTACTGGCATCACCGGCATCACCAACATCATCGTCATCAGCACTAAACTAGGGCAGACAATATCTTGCAAACCGACAAGCGGATCGGCTTGATTCCTTCACCAAAAAATGCAGCCTTCTGAGGAGAGTCAAATCCACCTACAGCGCAGTTCAAAGAGGGAGAAAGATGGTCAACGCTGGTCAAACTTTCGATCTGCAGTTGCAGCCTTAAATTTGCGTCCTTCCTTCCACACATGTGAGAGAAGAGTCTCTTTCTACACAGTAGGAGAAGAGCCTCTTTTCTACACAGGAGAGAGAGAGAGATGTGATGAGATGAGTGTGTCCAAATGAGGAAAAGACCTCCTGTATTTATACACAACTGTTGATGATTGAATAGATGCGACTGTTGGGCTTCTGAGCCTACATGAGTTACTAGTCATCTTGATAATTATTCCATAATCAAAATAAATTCATATCTCTGTAAATACTTATCGGAATCGAATGATCTTTAGATCAATCCTACACCTCTCGATGAGAGGAATCTAATAAAAATATTATCAGCCATGAATAAGATGACCCACATGGACTTTGGCCCTAGTTGCCAATTTTAACAAGTGGGCTTTGGTTTGCACCCTTGTCTCCTCTATCCCATTTGATGCTTAACCTTGTATCCTAGTCCCGTGGGATCTCCTTTATTGGCTATTAGCTTTAGGGGTGGCACTTCATGGGAAACCCTGATTTTGGTTGTGTGGTCCTACTTCCCGACACCATATACATCACTCCCCTCTACTCATTAGAGCCCCATTCACCATACCTCCCATTCGGGTCCACATTTGTCCATTGGGTCCACAAGGAGTTAGCCTCCTCTTTCCCTTGTGCACACTTTATATTGGGCCTGGAATAAGGCCCCGAAGGTTGATGCAACTAAAGAAAAGAAAAAGCATAATTTGGCCATTCTCTACGGGAAATGTACCATAAAATACAAAAGATGGTCGGGACATACAAATTTAGCACGTGGGCAAAAGTAAAACATGAGCTCTACCCCTATCATCATGGCCATCACCCTGGTTCCTAGAGCCCCTCATATTGGCCCCTTTCATCATTAAGGAACCCATGATTGTCACAACCAATGGTGGGCAATGAACTGCCCCACCTTGAGGAAGGTATTCATTGTTGTATCTTACATATCATGCTCTCATCCCCTGGACCCCGGAGCAGTTACAAAAGAGAAATCTATAAAAGGCAAAAAGCATATGAAGAAGGGTGGAAAAGCAATGGCCAAGGTACCTTGTGTACCATGATTTCTCTCCCCTACATTCATATATCCAAGTGTGGGGATCCCTTATTTTAGTTACCCGTGTACTATGGCATGTGGCTTGGAGCCTTCCCCTAATGCCCCACTCCATTCCATCATTATTTCACATATCACCTGCCATTTGATGGATGTACCATGGACATGTCACCACCTTAGAGGCTGAAACCACCTAACAGAGTCCTTGGTTAACCTTATTCTTGAACTTGGAGACACTTGTATGTTCTAAAGCCCATTATGGAAGGGCATGTCACTATGAAGTGTCCACGTGCTTCCATGATTTGTAAGCTCATTTACCCAATTGCACTAATGTTTTGTTGTACTGGAGGGTAAGGGGACGCATTGGACCTTATACAGGATTGCAGGTGTGTCTTCATATGGGGTTTGGTCTCCCTATATGGGTCCAAGCCCTCCAGAGGGCCATATTGGCATTTGTAGGGTGAGCATTGAGAGTCGCGGGTCTCACCATAACAGAGAGCAGATTGCCACTCCATGGGATCCTTCAACTTCACTCATGGCTTGCTCGTGTTCCACCTATTGGACGATGATGATGCACCTAGACCACCTTGCTCAGCCGGCTCCACTCCTGCACCACACACTTGGCAGTTGATCCAGGGCCCATATGAGGATGTGTCTTGTCATGGAAGACAATGGGAGGACTTCCATTGTTCTTCTGGACCTTGCAGATGGGCTACAAGCTTGTTCGATCCATTTGGAGACCCATGAGGATATTTTATGCCCCCATACCCATCTAGGGACACCACGGGTTGTTTGCTTGGATACCAAGGGACCACCCCTTTTTATCACTATTGTTACTTGGAATTTTCACGATTGCGGATAAATGTGAATTCCCTAGATCTAGTGGACTGATCTAGAACAACGGAAGACAAAAAACATGAAGTTTTCCTTAGAGAAATTAGAGTATGTGAAAGAAGCCTACCTCAGATCCTTAGCAAGCTTTCATTTCCTCCTCGCATGTAAGTTCCAATTCCAACTCCAAGTGATATAAATAGAACCTGCACACACGACTAAAACAAGCAAAGGATCCACAACATCCACGTGGCATAATCTAAAATCTCTATTCAATGAATCAACATGACATTCAAATACATGAGTGCAAACATAACACAACACATATAGGAAAACAAGATGCTCTTTGTATTGATAAATATAGGAGAGAGTTTACAACCATAAATAGTAGCGAACTTTGTAGATGTATCCCCAAGGTGACTTGTCCTTCCTTATCACAAAGCACACCTCAACATCAACCCTAATGCATGAAAGTGATGACTCATAGGTTCAAACCAGCAGCATCAGGGCACCATCAATCTTCAAAAGCTAACCCAAACCTTATGGGAGGCGGTAAATTTATAGGAGTGTGGTAGTTTGGGAATTCTTATCCAATTACAAACCTAGGCTTGAGATCCACTTAAGAGGGGAAGATGAGCTCAAAGGATAAGAGATGAGGTCTCCAAGATAGGATTCGAGCTCTCTATCCATGGCAAATGGTTAAAACTACCTTGGAAGCTTTTGGAAGAGGGAGCTTTGGAAATATTTTTTATTTTTCCCGAATTTCTAGAATCAACGCACCTACAGAAGAGAGCAACAAGTGTTGGTCAATGTTGGTGGACAAGCATGCAACATGCACTGAATGCAGGTGACTAAGGAGACAAGGTGCGTTGGGGCTAGAAACAGTGTTTTTGAGCAATTTGACCCAGAAACTTAGACTTTTTGGAGAGGTCATGCTTAGGGCTTTATGAAGGGATAATGACAAAATGTTCATGGATATTTATTGATCTACTTTTCAAGCCTATTGACCAGATGTGGAAAAATGGGCAGTAATAATTATGTTTGGAGTTCATTCACTCATCTTGGCACACATTGGACTCCACTAGGCCTCCTCAATGGCCCTTCGACCTATTGTATCTATTATTTTTCCCTCTTGACAGGCTTATTTTGTATTTTGGAGATATCTTCGTGGGCTTGTCACCAAGGAATGTTACTTTTGCACAATATTTTAAAAGTTGGGGCATTATTAGGCCTTATTAGGCAAATGGAACCCCCTAGGGAGGATATATATTGATGTGATCATTTCATTTGATCATCACTTGGTTTTGGACTTGCTTGAGATTTTCACTATAGCTCTTGAAGGACGAATTGGAGATTCTTGAATGCATTTTGATGTTTGGATTGATGCTATACTATTTTGGAGCTTCTCTCTTGCAAATGTAATGGACGGATATACTTTTTTGACCATGTAAGTTTCTCTTTTATGCAATAATTTCATTAAATGTTTAATGTATGAAAAACTGCATCATGAAGTTGCTTGTGCTCTAAAATTATGCGAAATTCTTAAATCACTTTATAGCCCTGATCTATTGCATGCATTTCTGATTGGGCAAGGAAAAGCTAATGTTCCTAGGGGATGTCTTTGAAGCCTAACCCTAAAACTCCATTCTTTGGGCAAGTCGAAGTATAAATCATTGTTGTAGTTGGGTCACTGCTTCATTAGGGCATGCGAAGCTGCAATTAGGCTCCTTGATAGAGCAAAGACCTTGAATCAATCTCATTCTTGACTCCATTCTCCCAATAAGGCTAGGCACTAGTCTAGTCCTAGGTGATCACCAAAACAAAGATATTTTCCACCTCTTTTCTTCTTTTTCTAAGCCCTAACCCTAGTAGGCTTCCTAGGGCATCAAATAAAATCCATTGTAGCCATCCAAAATTAGTGAAACTTGGTCAAGAGCTGTGTTGGTTTGTCCTTGAAAGGTCCTCCAATTTTCAAGTCATTCCGACAGTGGAATTTCAAGTTATCCCAAGCCCTAGCTCAAGAACCGTTTCCCTTAGGCTACCTTTGGTTAGTGGCATCATTAAGGGTCATTGCATTGGAAATCCAAGTTAAATCCTATCTCTTTGATCCTTTTGTCTTCCCTCACATGGTCAAGCCCATTTGTTTGAATTTCCATCCGAAACCTTTGACCTCATTTGGGTCCACTAGGGCTTCTTTGTGATCCCACAACCTTGTCACTCCAATTTCACAAGGATCACTTAAAAACCTTATTCTTCTAGGATTCTTAGGTCTAGGGCACTTCTTATCAAGAGATACTCCACAACCCTGGGGTCTAGGTCTCCTTTTAGCCCTTCTAGGAGAGCCATTTATCTTGTTTTTAAAGAAAGTTATCCCTGTCATTAGAGTCTCTCCTTTGAATAGGCTCCCAAAATCACTACCTTTACACCATTGATATATTTCTCCTAGTGATTTCCCTAATATCAGGACTCCTCCCATCGGTGAAAATCCATAAAGAGAAGGGAGCTTTAGCCGAGGTGACAGTGGGTTATTTCTCCATTGTTGCCACTTGACCTAGTAGTTGCTTTATAGGGACCCCTCCTTAGACCCCTGCTAGTTTGAACAATAACAAGTACCAGCAAGCTTCAACTCTAACACCAACCAAGGGATCTAGGTATCATATCCAATGTCGTTGCTCCACAACACCAACGATACCTTCCCTACTTCAAGATCTAGACATCATCACAAATCGGCCAAATGTCCTCCCAAGCATCTTGTCGCCCCAAGATGCTTCATCTCTCCCTATCTACTAAATTTGTAATGTCTATTAATCCAAGCATGCTTCTGAAATATTCGAACTTCTTATTTGGAAGAGATTTTATCAACACATCAGCTACTTTTTCATCAGTTGGAATGTATTGTAGCTTCACCACCCCATCCTACAGCAAAGTTCTAATATAGTGGTACTTGTTATTGATATGCTTTGTCTTGGCATGGAACGGGGTCTTTAGACATCTTGATGTTGCTTTGATTATCACATTTTATAATTGCAGAAACTAATAGTCCTCCAAACAAATCTGATAGAAGATTTCTTAACCACACTGCTTCCTCAAGTATAGCTCTCTACTAGGCTGGTCTCTTCTTTGCTTTGGGAATGGTAGTAGGTTGAATAGGTTCACTTGGTCCTTCTTCTTCTTGATTTGTAGGTGACTTGTCATGTTTCTCTTCGTCTTCAAATAGTGGAGCATCTTCTTCATCGAATTCAATAGGTATATCTTTGGATCTTTTGTAGGCATGATTTTCGTCAAATATGACATCCCTGCTAACTTCAATTCGTCTTTCTTCTTTGATGTGAATTTTGTAAGCCTTTGATGAAAGGCTATGACCAACGAAGATAGCTTTTATAGTTGTAGAGTCCAACTTCTTTCGCTTGTCTTTTGGAATATGAATGTATGCAGGACATCCAAAGATTCAGAGATGATATGCGCATGGCTTCCTTCTTGAGACTGCTTCTTCCAGTGTCATATTATCAAGAATTCCATGAGGACTTCTATTTTGTATGTATACTGTTATCATGGCTACTTCTCCCATAGGAATTTTGGTAGGTCTTGATCAAATGTCATAGTTCTTATGCATTCTTCAATGGTTCTATTCTTCCTTTTTGCTACTGCATTTTCTTCAGGATTGTAGGGAACTATGAGCTCCCTCTTAATGCCTACTTCTTTGCAGTAAGCTATAAGTTCCTTAGAAGTATATTCACACCCATTGTCTAGTTTAAGTGTCTTTATCTTTCTTTCGGTTAGGGTTTCAACTTCGGATCTAACTTTCTTGAACTTTTCAAACACTTCAACCTTTGTCTTGAGAAGATAGAGCCATGTCTTTCTAACAAATAGAATAGGTGGCCTCTAAGAGATTTAACAGACATGGATCCACATATATTGAATGAATGAGGTCTAGAATTTCTTTAGACCGTGTTTCACTGCTTGTAAAAGTTTTCCTAGTATTCTTTCCCAAAGCACATCCCTTCCAAACTCCTTCATGGTCCTCCTTAATGCTAGGGATGCCCTTCACCATTTGACTTAGAGAGGGTATTATCTTGTAGTGAATGTGTCCATATCTTCTATGCCAAACCTTGATGGGACTAATTTCCATGTGAAAAAGGGCTTGAGGAGATGGTGTGACAACTCTATATAATCTTCCTCCATGAATCCCAATAACCCTTGCTTTTTCAAAACTTGAATCCTTTCCCCAAACCAAAACTTTACCATCTACAAAAGCAACCATATCTCCTTTATCTTCTAAAAAAGAAATGGAAAGTAAATTCTTTCTCAAATCTGGTACATAGAGAAAGTTGTTGAGATGTAGCTTTCCTCCACTTTCTAGCTCCAATGATATAGATCAAAGGCCCTCGACTTCATAGCTATTGTTGCCTCCAAGCTCCACTGAATGGGATGATGATCCTCTTGATAATGTATGTAGTTGTCCACTTTCTCCTGTCATGTGTCTTGAGGCTCCACTATCAATAATCCATGCATTATCATCATCAAGTGTACTTGTAAGTGTGGGCAAGAATCCTCCACTATTGACTCTCCTAGATAGATTGTAGATGATCTTTCCAACAAAGCTTCCTTAGCTATGATACCATGTTGAGAAATCAATGTATGTAGATATTAGGGCTTGATACCTCTTTTCTTGATAATTACTTCTAATGTGTGTTGCCTTCTTTTACTTCTTAATTATATTCTCTTTCATCAAGCAATTACCAAATCAAAAGTGCACAAAGATCACAAAAACAAGGAACACAAGATATAGGCACTTAGCCAACGAAAAACCCCTCTTCTAGCGGAAAACCTAGTCAAACTCTTCCGCTAGTAGATTCAAATCCAAATGAGACAATCCAAGACCCTTTTGACCTAGACAAATACCTCCCCCAATCACGAAGTTAGCCCTTCCTTCAAGTAGATGAACTCTGCCAAAGTCTCCAAGTGTCAGCTTCTCAAATGCAACTTCAATCCAGAATTTCAACACCCTTGCTACAGAATTTTAGACCTGCAGCTACATCAAAAATTTCCACCCCTGCAACTTGTCCAAAAACCCTAGAAAACTTTGCAACTGTGAGAGAGAGATGAACAAGAACTTTGGTTTGGTCATCCTCAGCTTCTATCTTCCTTCTCCTTGACTTCACTCTCCTTTTCTTGCCCTTGGATTGCAGATCGAACTTGTGAATGAGATGATGCCAAATAGGTCGAACTCCACTTCTATTTGTACTACTTGTGTGGGGTCGAAGAGCCCTAATCCAGGTTGACTTCATCAAGATAGGGCTAACTTGGTGAGGAGGTGACAAATGACATTTTTGACTCAAAAATAATTTTTTTACATGATACAAAAGCCCAAGAAGGGTCTAATAAATGTGATAATAACTCTTATGACTCATGACAAAACCTAGAAGCCTTCAATGGAGGTTATGACCTAGAAAATAAATAAAAGAGCATGAAACCCATGCTTCAAAATAATTTTTCTTTTACAATAAAATTAATTTTTACATGATGACTCAAATACAATTATGAAGACCGACACTAGTTACATTCTTCAATAGTTATCACCCTCCATCCAAGGACAATAGGCAGGATACAACTTACCATGGAAGGTAAGGATTGCAGCTATCCTACGGTTAGGACAATAGGCACGATACTACTTACCGTGAGGTAAGAATTGCAGCTACGCTATTGTCCGTTGATCTTCTCAACTTGACCCTCAAAAGTCAGTGGTAGAACACCTGTATCCTCTTACTTGGGCAAGATACTACTTACCATAAATGGTAAGGATCGCAGTTATCCCAAGTCTCCTCACCCATTGGCCAAATGACTGGCAATCCCAAAAAGCCCAGCTTGTGGGTAGGATGCCAACTAGGGTATACTCTGTCAAGTCCCAAAGATGACAATAGGCAGCATACTACTTACCATGAGGTAAGGATCATAACTATCCTATTGCCAGACAATGGACAAGATACTACTTACTGTGAGGTAAGGATCGCAGCTATCCTATTGTCCAAATCTCCCTCAACCCCAGGAGCTCTCCAACCCAATTCTTCTCCTTGGGAGCTTAGACAGTGGGGAAGAGCATAACTCAGTGTTCTCGATCAGCCAAGACCCTTAGCCAAGAGGGTCACATCCATTAGTCCAAGCTACTTTCTGAAGACCAAGTACTTCCCTTTTGGCAAATCCTTAGTGTGTATGTATGTTATCTACTCTTCAGTCAAAACATGGTTGAGTCTCGCAGCTCCTCTCTGCACCATCTCTTGTATATAGTGATACCTTATCTCAATATGCTTGGACTTGTCATGAAATATGGGATTCCCTACCAATTGGATCCCACTCTTGTTGTCACAATATGAATATATCACTATCATATCCAGGACCTACTCAAATAGCTCTCCAAAGAGCTTCCTCAACCAAACTGCCTTGTAGCTAGCCATGCTAGCAGCAATATACTCTGCCTCAGTTGTACTCAAAGCCACAAACTTATGCTTCTTGCTCATCCAAGGTATCATGGCAAACCCCAAACTAAAATAGCACCTTGATGTGTTCTTCCTGTCAAAAACATTTTCGGCCCAGTCAACATCAATGTATCCATGTAACCTCACATATACGGCAGTATATCTCAGACCCAGATTAATCATCCCATGCAAATGTCTTAGCATGTGTTTGGCATCAACCCATTGTGCATGAAGAGGCTCAGTCATGAACTGACTCAAAGTGTTAACTACAAAACATATGTTCCGATGGGTGTTCACAAGGAACATGAATGCCCCAATCAATTGCGATACTCCAAGGGATTTGCCAAGTCAGGTCCAACAGCATCTCCACATAACTTCTTGAAATTCATCTCCATCGATGTGGCCAGGGACTTGCATTCTACCATTCCAAATCTTTCCAACAATTTCACAACATATTTTCCTTGAGAAAGGAAAATCTCATCAAATCCTTGCCACACTTCTAATCCCAAGAAGTATGCATCAAACCAAGACCATTCATTTCAAACGTA
The DNA here is from genome assembly GCA_000404065.3 of Pinus taeda. Lineage (NCBI taxonomy): Eukaryota > Viridiplantae > Streptophyta > Pinopsida > Pinales > Pinaceae > Pinus > Pinus taeda. The sequence goes on along the minus strand of APFE030382024.1, from coordinate 274,142 downwards.
TATTTGAGCATCAGAGGCTCACTACCTACCAAGAATAATCATCAACATATAAAACAAGAATCAAAAGCATACCTTGGACCACTTTGAAGTAGAGATTTGGATCAGCAATGCTTCTCATGAATCCAAGCTTCACCAGGTAACTGTCAATGTGGGTGTTGACCACTACGTGTCAACTACCCTTAGTAGTACACCCCCTTTTTCGCAAAAGGGATAGCGCTTGAGCGACGTGTCCATGCCTATCATCATCAGCTTGATCATATTGTTTTGTAAAACTAATCTGCATGTGTAAATTGTAAATAATCTTAGCAGATCTGAGTCATGTATGTAAATTGCCTAGGTGGACCTAATTTTCTAGTGATAATCTACGTTCCAGAAGGTTTTTTGTCTCACCGATCCATGATCGATAGAGTTTTCCTTCAGCCTAACCCCAAAGCCGGAATGAATTTTGTCACTAGAATCTTAGAGGAATCCTAGATTATATTTGTGTCGCGGAACTGGGTGGTCTATGAGGGTCTATGTCAAATGGGTTTTTCCCCTTGAGATGTAAAATTGTAAAAGTCATGATGTAAAATGTCTTGAGGGTTAAAAAATGTTTTAATCCCCTCATAAGTCCTAAGTCCTAGGTCCTAGGCGATTTTTCCAAAGGCTAAGTTCGAGGATCCATT
>APFE030382024.1:177742-265494 GCA_000404065.3 Pinus taeda | reverse complement strand
ACCAAGAGTGAAGACATAATCGGCAGTAGACTTCCGATCATCAGGGTCACCAGCCCAATCAGAATCAGTGAAACCAACTAATAGAGGAGTTGCTTTGGCACAGTAATGAATCCCAAACTGTATTGTACCTCGAACATAACGAAGTATTCTTTTAGCTGCTTTCCAATGACTTTCACGGGGGTTTTGCAAAAAACGAGCAACAAGGCCAACAGCAAAGGAAAGGTCAGGACGAGTATGGGTTAAATACAAGAGATTTCCTACAAGTTGACGGTATAAGGTAGCATCAACTTCAGGAGAAGTACAAGAGACTGAAAGTTTGACTCCAGACTGAAAGGGAGAAGGAGCTGGCTTACAATCTTCCATGTGAAAATGACGACGAATATCACAAGCATACTTGGACTGGGAAAGGGAAATACCCTCCTTGGATTGCAAGACTTGAAGACCGAGAAAATAGTGTAAGTGTCCTAAGTCTGTCATTTTAAATTTCTTTTTAAGGCTGGACTTCACATGGTTTATAAGGTTGGGATCACTACCAGTAAGAATAAGATCATCAACATAAAGAACAAGGATGATAAGAGAGTTGCCCATTTTCTTGGTGTAGACAGTATTGTCAGAATAACACCTAGAAAAGCCAGATTCTAAAAGAAAGCTATCCATTTTGGCATACCAAGCCCGAGGAGCTTGCTTGAGACCATAAAGAGATTTCTTAAGTCAACATACAAGGTTGGAGTCTATTTGGATGAAGCCAATGGGTTGTTCCATAAATATTTCTTCATGCAAGTCCCCAAGCAAGAAGGCAGATTTAACATCCATCTGATGGACTTCCCATTTTAAAGAGGCAGCAAGGGAAAGAACAAGGTGGATAGAGTTCATTTTGGCAACAGGGGAGAAGGTTTCAGTGTAGTCAATTCCTTCAACCTATGAAAAGCCCTTAACAACAAGACGAGCTTTATGTTTATCAACTTTCCCATCTGGTTCATACTTGGTTCTGTAAACCCATTTACATCTAACAAGTTTGCGTCCCTTTGGTAGAGGAACAAGATCGCATGTATCATTTGCCAACAATGAATGATATTCTTCATTCATAGCTGCTTCCCAATGTGGATGGCCTGAAGCTTCTGCAAAAGTGTCAGGATCATGATTTACTGGAGCTTGAGCCAGTAAAGAAGAGGCTCTTTCAAACTGAGAACGTGTACGTCGCTGATATGTAGGATCACCGGCAAGATCACCTGCTGCATCCCGAGTAGCACGGACCCATCTTGGAAGTTGAGGATCCTGAGAAGGTGGTGGAGGATTATCATTCTCACTTTCATCATCTGAAGAAGAAATGTTTTCAAAAGTAGAAGAGATAGGAAGAGGTGGCACATCCGCCGGACTAGGCTCGCAGGGCGATTTATTTTCATCAAATTTTACATCTCTTCTAATGATAACATTTTTGGACTTAAATGGAATAAGTCTATAACCTTTTACATCTTCAGAATATCCAACAAAAGTATATTTCTCACTCTTAGGTTCTAAAGCTTTATGCTTTTCATCTGGAATATGGGCCCATGCTTCACTTCCAAAAATACGAAAGTGACTTACATCTGGTTTAATGGAACTCCAAGCTTCTTCTGGAGTGATATTCTTAAGGGGGGATGTTAGGATATTCCGACACATAGGAAATAGTTAGTGCTGTCAAGAATGACTTGGCATGGACTTTCCATTTTTAAAAACTGAAGCTGAAGATGCTGAAAGTAAGTGTTCCAATGGATAGATCTCAAAAAATTAGGCTGTTTTAAAAAAAACGGCTCTGAAAAAGGCTTCCGGATGAAGAAATTATGGCTTTTTGAAAAAAATTTGTTGAAGATGCCGGCAAAGTGCGCGAATGTGCGGGAATGAAAAAAAAACGCCCCACAAAATGGAGATTTGAACCCAAGACCTCTACTCTCTTAAAATAGCTTTGAACCAATTGATCTATACAAAAAATTTGAGAGAGAGAGAGAGAGAGGGGGGGGCTTTGGGTTGCGTGCTTGCCTTGAGAAACCTCTTTTTCCCTACAAAACACAAAACACAAAACCCAACACGGATATGCAAAGAAAAACGAACCTTATGGCTCGAAGTTAGCTTTACCCAAAAAACTAAATATTTAAAAAAAATTGAACCTTGTGGCTCAAAGTTAGCTTTAGCCGAAAAACTAAATATTTTTCTTAATTTTTCTGATTTTCCGAGATCACACTAAGGTGCAGGGAAAAGAGCATACGCATGAGAAAAAATCCTTCCTTTCTGTTTCTGATTTGCCCAGATCGCACAGAGTCGCAGGGTAAATAGCATACGCAGAAATAAAGGTATAGATCCGGTTTAAAAAAAACTAAATAAACTGAAACCGAAATAAGCAGAGAGAAAATAGCAGTAAACTGCAAATAGAGACTGTATACCTCCATATCTTAAAAATGACGCAGATAGGGCTACCGGAAACCTTTTCGCGTGAAACGAAAGGGGTTCCTCACTGGAACAGATGCTCTGAACACAACAGAGCAGTCTTCTCGGCCCGAAAGCAGTCAGAAACAGTAGATCTAGGAAACGACAGCCGCATGCAGTTCTACCGGCTTCAGATTTGGATCACCAATGGACGCGGCCCTCAAATAGCTCTGATACATGTAGGAATTTACAGGGTAAGTTCCTCAGACAGAACACCAGAAGGACACCGCTCACAAACAGATCACAGATCAATACACTAGTATTTTGACGTGGTTAAAACCCTCAGAGAGGGAAACAGTCCACGGCCTGCGCCAACGTGGCTACTACAGGCAATTTATTAATAAAAGAATGAAAATTTACATAAGCTTCTCTCATGCACGGTTAACCTACAAATGACCCTCCATGCGCTTTAAATAGAATTCATGGCCCAATCGGGTGTCAAGCCACGGATCAAGTGTCGGTAATACCGAGGAGAGAATGAACCGTCGGATCACTACATATCGTGACCGTCGGATTGTAAGTTACAAAATGTACAACGGTAAAGAAACACACTTTACCTAACTCTATACTAGACCAAGTTGAACTTAACTATTTCCTATGTGTCGGAATATCCTAACAGAACCGGGTTAGATTTTCCTATGATTAATAAAAGTTAACTTCTCTTAATTTTGCACTAGTTTATATATGGATTTAATGGTTTTCATATCTCTGATATTTATATAGTTTAATGTTGATTATAAGCATGGTTAAATGACTGGTTCATGTCATGGTTATTTCATGTATTTACTTGGATTATTAAATGGATGGATGCAAGACCTAATTGATGATATAATATTTCAATGGAGAAGGAGGTGATAATTTTGGTTATGTTTCATAAGTTCTTTCAGTCATTTATGCTTTGTCTTGTATCCTAGACCTGCAGGTTGCATTGATGCCAAGTGTTTGACAAAATGTCAGTCCCAGTTGGGTATGCTTAGGCCTAGTCCCGAGGTTGATTTTTTATTTATCAGCATTGGTATCATGTTTTTGATGGATTCTGAAGGTTGTCACAAGTTTTGGGCAAAGGTTGGGACTTTGGGCTAGAAAAGTGGCTCAAATCTTGGGTTCGTTGGCACAGGTATGCTGAGAAAAGTCCACAGTCACTGGCACATAGGACTATGAGAGTGACTCTGGGTTTCTAGACATTTTCATGCCTATAGAATGAGAGTGAACAAGGGTTAAAAAACTTAAATCATCAGTGGGACTCATGGACAAGATGTCTGAGTGGTTGACATGTCTCTTGAGGGTGTTGTTCCTGATGTGGATGAGTTTTTTTGATATGTTACGTTTGTTCCATTTCCTTAAGGTCACCAAGGAAGTTGAATCCCTTATAGTAGCCTCTCTTGTTGCATGTTTACTTCGGATGATCGGTTGCTTGGGTGGACCTGGGAGGAGGGGGTGTTACATATTGATATTAGAGCTGGTTGCGCTCTCTTTGGGTCATATTTGATACCACAGGATGGTATTAGAGCGTGGTTGCACTCTCCTTAGGTCAAGGTGCTTATTCATGCATGCATGTCAGTTGCATGTGTGTCTCTTACACTTGCATTCCATGTGCTTGTTGCATTGCATCATGTTGATCATGATTGTAGTAAGGTTTTCATGAGGAACTTGATGTTATTTTGTGGGATGCGTCGTCGGAAGTATATGATTGGTTTCACATGGTTATGTGTTACTTACATGTTGATTATATGTTGCTTGACTACATCCCTGTATGTTAGGTGAATTCTTTAATGTTTTGATTACATGTATCAGTCTTGTAGGTTTATTACAAGAATTGATAACTTTATGCTCGACTACATAGGTTCGTATGTATGTGTAGCTGGTTAAGCATTGCTTATGGATGTTGATGGTTTCATGTGGAAAAGTGTACAATGGAGTAATGGTTGTTGTCATGCATGCGGTCATGGTTTGTGGAGTTGATATGGTCATGCATTGATGACTGGACTGTAGCTAGAATGATGTGAATATGGTTTGGTACACATGTGTTATATGTCTATATGCAGTTGTCATGCATGTATGGTCTTGGTTATAGTTATGCTTGAATAGTAGCTCAAACATGCCTTGTGAAGTCATGGTATGCATTTTAGATCATCAGGGTGATATTGGTATGATATGATGCTAATGTGTTAGCTGAGATAGAGCATGAGATGCAATCATCATAATGAGGTTGCAACGTTAAGCTTTGGGGTAAGAGCATATCGTCGTACAAGTATTGGATGTTGCCATGTAGGTATGTAAGTTAAGAATTTTTATATTCATTAGGGTTATATACATTAGGTTTATGTACATGTATTTTTATGTTATGGTTTCATTCATGATAGATGTTAGTTGATTAGCGTAGTTATATTCACATGTGTCAAAGCGTCAAGAATGATAGTAACCTGTAGTTGTATGCATTGCTATTATTGTTTTATATTAGCTAGCTTAATGATTACGTTATATGTTGTTGATGAAGTATCTTATAGGTTAACTTGTTGTTGTTAAATGGTAGTTAGCTTGATGATTAGGGTTATTACATTAAGATCTTGATGTTATATGTAATATTCTAAATTGGTTGGCCTATGCAGATGGTTATGGTTGCGATATTCAGGTATGAGCAAACATATTTGTGATATGGTGTCATACTAATATAGACTGATCATACATATGTTATTGTTATGCATGAACAACAAATGCTTATGAGCTTATGATGTGAACATGTTAGTTAGTTACTGTTACGGATATCACGATTTATGTTTTAGTTCATATGTGTTGAAGTTATATCATGCTAACTAGATTGATTATGTAGACAAGATTGTCTCCCTTGAGATACATTAAGGTATGAGTTCGCTTATGTCGTGTATTTGGTGCTTGATTGTTTGATTATGTCATCTATTTGGTGTTTGGTGTCTATTACGTCGTCTAGTTGATTTATCTGACATGGTGCATTCATAGCTTGCTTGAATGTTTGATTAATTGCATGATATGGGTATGAGTCTATAAGGCTACATGAAGAAATGATCTTGTTTTAAGATGATTGTACTAACACGTATATTTTGAGAGAGTTGATATGTACTTGAAGGTAGTTGAAAGTTGTAGCATTATTTCTAATGACTATGAGTTGATTATGGGTTATGACATGATTGTTTGTAAAAGTTGATTTCAAATTGATAGATATGATTGTCTTGATATTTGGAACATGTGGTTGACATGTGTGAGCGGTCGCAGGAAACATGCTTTGTATTAGTGTGAAAAGGTAATAATTGATGTTGTATATAACTAACAGTTGGGTGATGTGACAATACATAGTAAGCTTCGATTGTAGCAAGGTAAAAAGGTAAAGGAAAGGAATTGGGCAAGAATTCCTTTGGATATGTTTGGAAACCCTAATTTCAAATGAATGAGTACCTTACACATAAGAAATCTTCTTAACCTTGATTTGTCTAAAATTATGTTGATATATGCTATATTCATGGACATGTAATTGATAGGTATATTAGCTAGTCTCTAGTTATAGGTGGATTTGTCAAGGGAATTGGAGTCCCTTGAGAGATGGCATGGACGTGTTCAGCTACAAGGCAACATGCTTGGAACAACAAGATAATGTATCTGGTGTATTGTTATATTTATTTATGCACTGACAATTATGTGTTTATGATGGTACGATGCATGGGATTGCATGGAAAAGAGATTGCCATGAACCTTGAAGAAGGCTCAGGTTAATATGTCCTTAGGAACCATGGGGGTTGAGTCATGGTGTCTATTCTTAGTTTGGTACTTTTGGTTTTTTGCAATTGTTGTGCTTGATTTGCAATTTTGTGTGTGTCTAGTGCATAACTATGCCACTTTATTGCGGTGTCATATCGTTATTGGTTTTCACGGTTTTCTTCTTGTTTGTTTCTTGGCTTGCCTTTTATGTTTTGAGACTTGGGAATTGGTTTGGGGAAGAGGAAGAGTTGATGGAGCTCAGGGAATGTTGTGTGGTACCCAATAGATGATGTAAGACCTGGATGAAGCTTGATGCATGAGTAAGCGTAGTGGAAGGTAAGACTATGATAGTTGATTGGAATGGTTGGGTCCATTGTGGCAAATGGATGGTGGTAGTACATACATGAGAAGGGTAAACAGAAAAGGTAAATTAAATGGAACTGAGGTGTCAGATAGTATGACTAAGTTGGGAACAATGGTTCTCAATGTTGTGCATGTTGTGCACAAATAAGGAAGTTTTCCAACCTAGACCTTATAATATTTATCAATTATGTTATGATCATGATTATGCTGATGTTTATATATGTATGTCCTTGTCTGATAGAATGATGATTGTTTTAAGCTAATGATTATATATGTATGTATCTATGTATCTATGTATCTATGTCACTGTTTGATAGGGTCACCAGGAATTGTCCTTATGGAGGAATGTTTGCTTACGTAGGTGAATGGCATGAAGAGGTTCCTGGACTCATGACGAATCAATTCAGAAGAGTAGTCATGACAAATATACAAGGTCAGTATCATATGGTTATGATTTGATATTATGTGATTATATTATGCCTATGATATGGACAGATTATACTAAGGGATACAATAGTGAAACAAAAGCAGTGTGGTCTATGACATGCTGGGACAAGCATGGATAAGACACTAGAAGCAAGGTTTCTTGGAAAAGACAACATGGTTCCAGATGTGTGGTACTATTGTTGTGCATGTAATGTTATGTGCATGTAGATGTTGGGTATGTAGTGCTATGTACATATTTTATTGTGTGCATGATGTATATGCGACATGGTGTGCATATGGTGCTCTGTGCATGTTGGATATGTGGTGTTGTGTACAGATGATGCTATGTACATGTTCGATATGAATTTCTATGTACATGTGTTGTTGCGTGCATGTTGTACATGTGGTTCTATGTACATGTGGTGTTATGTGCATGTGGTGTTGTGTACATGTTGTACAAGTGGTGCTATGTGCAGGAGGTGTTGTGTACATGTTGTGCATGTAGTGTACATGTGGTTTCACGTACATGTCGTGCATGTGGTACTGTGTACATGTAGTATTATGTACACATTGTACAATGGTGCATTGTACATATGGTGTTATGTACTCATTGTGCAGTTGGTTCTGTGTACACATGATGTTGTGCACATGTTGTGTATGTGGTGATTTGTACATATGGTACTGGTGTACGTGTGGTATTGTGCGCATGTCATATATGTTGTGTTGAAGGCACACAATGATAGGTGCATGTATTGCATGGTGTTGTATGTCATGTGTGGTTGTATGTGTGTGTGAAGCACATTATGTGTATGTGCACATGGTTGAGGATAAGGCACTGAGTGTTTGTCTGGAGTGGCAACCGATCCAGAGTGTGTATGAAATAAAGACAAAGGTAGAAGCTAAGGATTGATGAAAGGATAATTATCAAAATTTTATTTCAATTTTATTATGCATGTGATATGACTATGGTATATGATGATTATATGTGATCTATGATTTTGGTTTATGATGGTTACATGTGATTTATGATGTTGATCTATGATGGCTGTGTTTTGAGCTAACCTGATGTGATATGTTTATACATGACGATTTGGTAAAATATTCTAGTTTGACTTGTTGTGACATGAAGTAAACAGGATTGAATGTATACCTTATTGGCGAGCTACAAATGAGGTATGATTTGAGGTTATTTCAATTTATTTGAATCTAATGGAAATTATGTGCTTGGAACAAGAATGCATGAACATGCCTAGTTGGGTGGTTGAAATCAACTGCAAGAATTGGTAGCAACAACAAAATAAATTGGAACATGTAGCAGTATGCTGGTAGAGTACTTCAGGAGAAGGGCCATTGTGGGACACTGATGCCCAATAGTGTCCATTTATTACCATGATCATGCTATGAATAGTATGATGGTTTTGAGGTAGGGATATGCCTTGGTATTGTATCTTCCTATGTGAGGAAGCCTTGCAAAGGGATGGATTGACTGGGATAGGGGATTCCAGGGAACTTGGAAGGTGAGTGACTGCACGAAAGGGGGTGACCAGATTTCCCAAGTGACTGTGTAGTAGAGAAGGGAAGGTCGTAGATATATTTGTTTTGGTCATTAGCATTGGTAGATGGAATCAAATGCACATTGGAAGTGAACCCTAAAAAAATGAGCCAGTAACTATTTCACTGAGGGGACAAGTGGCACAAGATTGTAGCGTTAGACATTGGATGTAGCTTTGACTATGACAGTGGATTCTGGACTTCCGGGGAAGGAGGTGAATCCTAGTACTACTTTGAGGGTGGAGGTGTTATCCTCTGGATTCCCTTGTTGATTGATACGGGCATCGTATCCTTTATTTTCTGATTTAGAAAATGTGGATATGTGTATATGTGGTTATTGTAAATACCGTAATGAGTTGTGTTATAAAGCTCCAGTAAGCAGTATGATTGTTATTTGGTCATGTTGTCATGATGTTTTTCTTTTGATTAGGTATTTCAATGTAAATACTAACACGAGATAAGTTATAAAGCTCCATGGGCAGTATGTTTTTTTTTTCAGTGGTCTTGCTGAGGTCTTGGTGTGGTTTAACACTAAGGACAATGTTCCCCAAGGGGGAGGGTTCTGTAACAAACCTGGTGAAAAATTCATGTAATAAAAGTTAAGAAAGGAAAAATAAGACCACGAGTAAGGGACATGTATTCCAAGCTGAATGTTGGGCAAAGATATCATAGTGGGCATCACTGGATGTGTGTTTATGGCTAAGGAAAATTGGCAAAGGCTAAAGCATTAAAAGGAAAAAAGGAATTTTTGCCACATTTATTTATGAAAATAAAGGAAATTAGGAGAAAAGGAAGGTGAAAGGTCACAGGTTTCATGTGAGGAGGAAAATGAAGGAAAAGAATGGAAAATGAAGAAATAAAGGCCTCATTAATAAAAAGGCTTCTAAGGATCAGTTGTAAATCTTGGTTAGTGTAAGCTCTTGGTCATTTCAAGTTTGGAGCTCTCTCATTATTCTCTCTCTCTCTCTCTCACTCTTGGTCACTTAGAGTTTTCTTGGATCACTCTAGCTTTCGATCAAGGAAGGAAAAGCAAGCAAAGGGAAAGGAAGGAAAGAAAGGATCAAGGAAGAAGAGTAGGATCAGGTAGCTTTAGTAGGAATACTTGCAGGTAACATATTGCATGTGTGATTTCCTAGCTGGTTTGGACATGAATTGCTTTGCATGTTGGCGTATGGTTCTCTTGATGTTAGTGGCATGGTTTTGTAGGGTTATGATAGTGGTTTTCAACCTAGCCCTGCATTTTCTGGATGCCATGGTATGGGATGTTATTTTGGTTTTTGAGATTTGGTTTGTCAGATGGATTGCAGAATCCTGGCAGAGGTGGTCTCAAGGTTGGTCACCAAGGGCCTAGGAATCCCTTGATCGGTTTTGGCAGGATACATAGTAAAGCCTGAGGGAGAAGTCTCGATTTAGGGCCTAGTGATCCGGGTTTGGATTATGATAAAGCCTGAGAGACTGGTCTTAGTTTAGGGCCTAGTGATCCAAGACTGCATTACTGTAAAGATTATGAGACAAGGAGACAAAAAATTCCTCAAGGATAGTGATGGATTTCAGATGGCATTCCAAATTCACTTCAGTTATGATCGGAGCACTAGTTTTGGTGTGATCATGGTTTGGTGAGGGTGGAGGTGGTTTAAACTCTGGATTCCCTTAGTTTTTCATGGATTTGTTTTTCTATGAGATCCCACATTCATGCTTGGAATATGGCATGGGGGTGATTGACTGAAAGAGAGATTTGGTTCAGCCATGTCTATGGTCGAGTGGTACATGGAAATCTCAAACATGGTCAAATTAGCCTATGATTAATGAAAGCTAAGTTCTCTTACTTTTGTGCTAATTTATATGTGGATTTAATGGCTGTCATATGTATGATATTTATATGGCTTTAAGCTGGTTATAAGATGATTAAATGACTAGTTCATGTCATGGTTATTTCATGTATTTACTTGTAGTTGTTAAATGGATGGATGCAAGACCTAATTGATGATATAATAGTTCAATGGAGAAGGTGGTGATCCTTCTAGTTATGTTTCATAAGTTCTTTGAATGACTTATTCTCTGTCTTGTATCCTAGACCTATAGGATGCATTGATGCCAAGTGTTTGACAAAATGTCAGTCCCGGTTGGGGATGTTTAAGCCCAGTCTTGAGGTTTATTTTTGATTTATCAGCATTGGTATCATGCCTTTGATGGATTCTGAAGGTTGTAGCAAGTTCTGGGTAGAGGTTAGGACTCCGAGCTAGAAAAGTGGGTCAAATCGTGGGGTTGCTGGCATAGGTTTGCTGAGAAAGGTCCACAGTTGTTGGCACATAGGCCTATGAGAGTGACTTTATTGCTAGACGTTTTCATGCCTATAACATGAGAGTGACCAGGGGTTAAAAGGCTTAAATCATTAGTGAGAATCAGGGATATGATTTTTGAGTGACTAACATGTCTCCTGAGGGTGTTGTTGCTGATGTGGATGGGTTTTTTTGATATGTTCCGTCGGTTCCATTTTCTTATGGTCACTAAGGAATTGAATCCCTTATAGTAGCCTCTCTTGTCGCATGTTTTCCCTCGCTGGCCGGTTTCTTGGGTGGAATTGGGAGGAGGAGGTGTTATAAGCATCATTTTCCTTTGTAAGAATTTATTGTAGAAACATTATCTGCCTCTACACACAATATCGTAAATGGTGATACCAGATATTTATATGCTTGGATCAATTGTGAAATAAATGATTCTTAGAGAGCTTGATGCAACTCTGATTATCACAATAGAACATAGTTGGATCAATTATCTAACCTAATAGTCCCACAAGTATATTGTTCATCAAGATCGCCTCACCTGCTACTTGACTTGAAACCATGTATTTTTCTTCTACCGAGCTAAGTGCCACATATATTTTTTTCTTGCTAAACCAGGAAACAATCGTGAACCCAACACTAAAAATTCCACGTGATGTGCTCTTTCGGTTTGATGGACTCCCCGCTCAATTTGTATCTGTGAAGCCACACAACTTCACTCCCTATGCCCGTCTATACCATAGTCCAAAATAGGTAGTGCCTTTGAGGCACCATAAAATGTGCTTAGCCACCTTCCAAAGAAATTTGGTCAGCCTAGCCATAGCTTGGTTCAATTGGTTGAATACATAGCACATATATGGTCAGGTGTTCACAAGATACATTAGTCAACCCACTAGCTACTAATAAATGGTAGCATCCACTTCTTCACATGAAGTGGCATCCTCCTTCCTCCAGTTGGTTGTTAGAGATGTCTCCATGGGCTTACACTATCCATGTAGAATCTCTGTAGTATCTCATTTTCATAATTTCCCTGAGATATAAATAGTTCCCCATCGCATTTCCATACTTCCAACTCGAGGAAATAGTGCATGAGACCCATGTCCTTCATTTCAAATTCCCTTGCAAGGTGCTCTTTGCAAGATCCAGTCAACTTCTCATCACCGATTAAAATTAAATCATAAACATATAAGACAATAATAAGCAATTTATCTTCTACGAAGATATGATAGAGGTTTGCATCCAATTCAATTTTGTTGAAGCCCAAACCAGTGATATAGTTATCGATCTTGGTATACCAAGCACAATGTTCTTGTTTGGGACTGTGCAACACTCATTTGAGTCTACACACGTGCGATTATTCATCAAATGTATCAAAACCTTATGGTTTTTCAATGTACAACCCTTCCTCAATAACCCCATTGAGAAATGTTGTTTTTACATCCATCTGGTGGATCTTCCACCCCATCTACTTAGCCGGTGCAAGAATTGATCTAATGGATGAGTACCTTGATATAGGAGCAAAGGTCTCCTCATAGTCAATCCCTCAACTTGACATTACCCCTTGGCCACAAATATGGCCTTTTACTTATCTATGCTTTCATTTGCTGCATGCTTAACCTTGAAGAGCTGTCTCGAACCCATAATTGATTTATCTACTTAACATTGAAGATTTGTCTCAAACCCACAATTGATTTATCTGTCTTGAACTCAAACATTGTTCTTTACAAATGGATTCATATTCCTCCACCATTGCATCAACCCATACAAGTTTCTTTAATGCTTCCTCCAAAGAGGATGGCTTAGTCTCTATAAGCTTAGTCATTAGAGCCATTTAGCCAGTGTACTATTCAGGTGACCTTCTCTCCCTGTGCAAATTTGAAGGAGTTCCCACATTCTGCCTTGCATCATGCACACGTATATTAGCTTCCCTGGTTCATTTTATGCCTTCTCTAGATGTTTCTGATGAGTGACTATCTCCACTATCTTCTCCTCAATTTTTGGCTACTCCACAACTTTCTGAGGCTCCTCCTTTGGAGCTAAAATCTCCTCTTCTGGTGGTATCTAAAGCTCCCTCTCAAGAGAGCACCTCATTAACTTCTCCTCATAAAACTTTACATCCCTTCACACAACTATCATTCTGAGGGATGGAAAGTACACATGGTAGTTGTGAGGAGTTTTTGTGTAACCCACAAATACCCCCAATTATGTTATTGAATCAAGCTTCTTCCTTTATTCGTTGGAGACATGGTAGTAGACAATAGCTCCAAAAATATTGAAGTGCAACACATCCGACTTTCTCCCTGAGAAGGCCTCTTCCGGTGTAGTCATACCAAGAATCTGATGAGGACTCCAGTTCTCCAAATAGAATACTGTGTTGCATGCCTCAACCCACAAATGCAGAGATAGTCCTTAGTCATTTAACATAACTCTCGCTTCTCCCACAATGCTACGGTTCATTATCTCAGCCAACCCATCCTACTGTGGGTTTTGGGGTGTTGTCGATTCTCATCGAATGCATACATAAATTTTTGAATTGATTCAACACATACTCAACTCCATTATCACTCTTGAGAGCCTTCACCTTCTTGTATTAAAACAACACCGATTCCATTTCCCAAGGCACCACATTCCACAATAAAGGTTTTTGTGAAGTCTAAAGTAGCTAAGAACGGTGCTTGGCACATTGTCTCTTTAATATGTTCAAAGGCCTTAGTTGCTTCTAGAGTCCAAGAAACTGCATATTTCTTCCATAATGTTGTTATAGGTTATGCCATTCTCCCATAATTCTTAACAAAATCACGATAATACCCTGTCAACCAAAGAAATCCTCGAAGACACTTTATGGTTGTGGGGATTTTCCATTCCTTAATGGCTTTAATTTTGTTAGGGTCTACCTTCCACCTCATGTAATCCAAAGAAACATTCAGAGGTTTTTGCATATAATCATTTCTCCTCCAATAGTTTGAGCACCCTATCAACATGATCCTTCCAATATCATAAAAAAAAACTAACAAAAATTTTCTAAGGAAAGGTTTGAAAATGGAATTCATCAAACTTTGAAATGTGGAAGGTGCATTAGTAAGGCCAAAAGGGATGACCGAAAATTCATAATGACACTCATGTTTTCTGAATGTTGTTTTCAAATTGTCTTCAGTCTTCATTCTATTTTGATGATATCCTGAATGAAGATCCAACTTGGTGAAGTAAATTGCTCCATGTAATTCATCCAACAATTCATCAATGAATCTTTAATAGTGAGCTTGTTGAGCTCCCTATAATATTGATACATACGCCATGATCCATCCTTCTTGTGCACATATACTACTGGAGCAGAGAAAGAACTTTGACTAGGTTTAATTATACCGACCTCTAGCATTTATGCCACCATACATTCAACTTCACTCTTTTGGGCATAGGGATATCTGTAAGGTCTGATGTTTGGAGGAACACTTCCTGGAATCAAATGAATAACATGATCCTGATCACGAATTGGTGGGAGGCATTTGGGAGTCTCAAATACCTTGGAATGATTATCCAAGACTCTTTGGAGATCTGCAAAAACAGATGATTTTGATGTTTCAACCTCTAGTGAGCATAATCGTTCAATTATGCCCTGTTTTCTTTCTTCAGAAGATTTGTCATGCCATTAGAGATTATTATCTTTCCTGGTTTCCTTGTGATACCCCTTAATTCAAATTCCATTCCTTCCCAAAAAAAATTCAATAGAAGTACTTGAAAATGAAAAGTTATCGTCCCCAAAGATTGTAACCATTCAACTCCTAGTACAACATCAACACCACCCGTTGGATAGGAAAATATTGGACTATTCAATACATATTCTCCCATGGTTAGCTTGATATTATGGCACTTTCCAAAGAAATTAATAGTTCCTCCCTTTGCAACCATCACTTGACACTCTAGTGCTAGATATATGAAGCAATTCAATTCCTTGGCTATCTTACAATGAATAAAATTATGGGTACTACCCTGTTGGATTATATGGGCCTGACCCAGGTTCAGAAGAATTATTCACCCAAGAAAATCCTGCAGCTACTGGCCCTTTCGGCAACAGCCTGCAAATCTCGAACTAAGGTCTCACCCGAGGTAGCAGGGGAGGGTGCTGGAACTAGGTTTCTGCACCCTTGGGATGTATGGATGTGGTTCAGAGGTTTCACGCTGCATTGTATTCACGCAGATCTTGAATACCCTGCGTAGTCTATAGATCTAATCTATTTGATGACGTATTGTAAATTAGATCTACTTAGCAGGGTCTTTAAGAAAACATTTTTCAGATTTACCCAGTTCACACACTTAGATTAAACACAAATTCACATGTATTCAAGATGTAAGCGTATGTGCATAGATCAAATAGTGATATTAACCATAAAAATCTATATCTGCAATACTTCAGATTTAACACAGAACTACCAAAGCAACTTATCTTTATTTACTTTCTTCACCAATACATCCAGATCTGCCCCGTGCACTCAGCTGCAGGGGTTTGCGCACATAGCTTCGGACGCTTCTAGGCCTTTGTGCACACAGCTGTAGAGCCTCTATCCACTACCCAATCCCCGACTCAGACTTACATACGTTTTCAAATTGTTCCCTTCAAAGACCCATTACATATCCAAGATCATACCAAAAACATTAACTACCTTTCCCTCATAGAGCGGTGCTCTATTTATACCTTCCTATGGTCCGTGGACCGACTTACTTCATATTACTTTATATTATTTCTTGGGCAGACAACCCTTTGACTCTACCTTTTACATTTCGCACTCTGCATATGTTAGAGGTTTACAATATTTTTATCCTACTTTCTAGGCTATCAGACCCAAAACTATTACGTGGGACCTCCGCTACCCAACAATCCCCCAAAGGAATCATCGTGACTCGTCCCGAGTCACTCATTGGTGCAGCGAGATGCGCTGCTGTGGCTTCACAGTTCACCTGCCTCTGAGTGACGCTCGTCATCCTACTGCCTCTTTGTTGTCTCCTACAACGCTTCATCCAGCTTCTACTTCAATGTGTCTACCCATACTTGCGACTGATAATGCTCATTCTGCTCTGCTCGGTTAACACAGAACACCCCGTCCTAGGATTTTAGCTCTAGTGAGGAAGCCGCATACGAGACCTTCTTGTACCACCGCATTCATTTCTGGCCTTCGTGTCTACTCTTCGCATTGTCTGTGGCAGCTTGTGTTGCAATTTTGCAAGACCTGTGCTACTGTCCACGAGATCCCAATCCTCAATGTCTGTTAGAGACGACTTATTAACTTCATTTCTACCCATGGTCTCCGTCATTCCATCCTTTGTATGTATTGTTGTAGTTCACCAGCCTACCCCTAGGTGGGGCGATG
The DNA here is from genome assembly GCA_000404065.3 of Pinus taeda. Classification (NCBI taxonomy): domain Eukaryota; kingdom Viridiplantae; phylum Streptophyta; class Pinopsida; order Pinales; family Pinaceae; genus Pinus; species Pinus taeda. Next base: position 249,320 of record APFE030382024.1, on the reverse strand, counting down.
ACATCTAGACCAATTTTTCTTCGTGTTTCCTCTTTTTCGGTACCTCCCCTATTGTTGATGCTACAATCTACGGGACGCCTGCAGTTGTCAACACCCTGCACCTTGGAGAGTCCTGCTATTTCAACTGCCATATCACCCCACTCGGACTTATTCCTTGTGTGGAGATAATGAACAACTCCATATCAATACTCAGCATATGTTTTCCAAAAGTGTGAATCGCCTGGTGGATGCCCCTCAATGATTTATAAGAAATTCGAATTTCAATTTCACTGATTCCTCCTTGCTCTAGTTTCCCCGTGTAAAATCTGTGGCAGCTCGTTCCATATCTGGCTCGTACTGCTTCTCTTAGTTGCCCGACGCCCGGTCCCTTTTTCCATAATGTAGACATCTTATCGTGAATAGTGACATGAACGATCACCTTTGCTCGTAGCAACGCAACAACGTACTTCGGACCACGCAATCGCGATCTTGGTCATGGGCCAGATCGACGCATATCCTAGCACTCACACCTCTTTCTCTCAAATTGCTTTACCGTCCTGCACTCTCTTTCAACTGGCTGGAGCAGTGAGACTGTCCCTCGAACAGTTAGTCAGGCGTCCAACCCACCTGTATAGAGCTTTAGGCGACTGCCATTCACTCGGCACGGGAGGGGGTCCCCATTGAGCTTGGCAAGCTGAATTGTGCCCCCGTTGGTAACTTCTTTGATGACATAGGGTCCCAACCAATGCATTCAAAGTTTGCCAGGGAATTTCTCAAATTTACTATCATATAGCAATACTAGATCATTATCCTTGAACGCTCGCACCTTGATATGATGATCATGCCACACTTTTTCACGCTGCTTCTATACTTGCTAATGGAATCCAGCCAAAATACATTCCTCTTCCAGTTCTTTGAGCTACACGAGCCTTTCCTCCAATGCCCCATGGTTTACCATACTAGTGATTGCCGCTATCCGTAGACTAGACACAATATTCCATAGGCATAACGGCCTCCTGGCCATAAACTAACCAAAAAGGTGTCTGGCCCGTCAACTTTTTGCATGTGGTGAGATATGCCCATATCATAGCAGGGATGCGCAAGTCCCAGTCATTTTGTCATGCATTACAGACCTTGGTAAATGCAGTCTCCAAGATTTTTTTGAATGCTTCAATGGTCCCATTCACTTGCGGGTGGTATGGCGTACTCTACTGGTGGTATATCTGGAATTCTTCAGTGAGCGCACTGATTGTTTCATTCAGAAAACCTGTTCCTCGATCGCTCATTAGTATTTTGGGACATCCAAACCTTGCTAGTATGTTCTCGAACAAAAAATTCACAACTGTTGCAGCCGTGCAATCCTTAACCGGCTATGCCTTAGCCCATCGGGTCAAGTAATCTATTGTGGTGATGATATAGCATGTGCCTATTTTCCCTCGCGGCTCGATAGGTCCTACAAAGTCAATTTCCCACTTATCTAAGGGTTGTAGCGTCATCTGTGGTTGGAGTGGCATTTCATCTCTACGCGATGGTTTCCCCGTCCGTTGACATAAGTCGTAGGCTCGACAGTGTGATTTCGAATCCTGATGCAGAGTAGGCCACCATAATGCTGCATGAAGGATCTTCTGAGCTATGGCGCAACTTGCATAATATTTTCCAACAACCCCCCCATTTGCTTCAGCCGAGATCTATCCTTGTTCAAACTCCAGGACATATCGGTGTAATATCTCGTCGTTGTCCATTTTGTAGATATGGCCTGCAATCACGGTGAAATCTTCTGTGCATATCACCAATTCCTTCTTCTGTTGAACGAAGTATCCCTGCAGTACGGTTCCTGTAGTTAAGAAATGGATTATATCTTCAAAGTGACCATCCGCAATGCGCACCACATATAGCTGAGCATCTAGAAGTCTGTCCTTAGATTTGTGGGTTCTTCGCTGGTCTCAATTTGGGACAAGTGATCTAGGCTTGCATTTAGACGTCCCAGTTTGACGACGACCTCAAAGTCATACTCCTGGAACAACAACAACCATCTACAGATACACCCCTCCAACATAGGCTTATTTACTAGGTATTTTAACGCTGAGTGATTGGTATACATCTTAAAGTGACCTCCAAGCAGATAGTGGCGGAATTTTGGAAGTGCGTATACCATTGCTAATCCATCATGCTTAGTAGTGGAATAATTCTTCTCAGCTTTTGACAACTGGTGACTTGCGAACGTAATCAGGTGGTCAATTCCCTCCACTCCTGGTTGAGTAAGGACTGCACCCAATGTGATACATGACATGTTGACATGCACATGAAATTCAACGTCCCATTTCGGAAAGACCAATATAGGGGCCGAGGCCATATTTTCCTTAAGCGTCTCCAGACTTTTGTTACATTCCTCATTCCAGCAATAAGTAGCGTCCTTCTTCAGAAATTGTTCCATTGGAGCCATGATTTGGGCATAGCTTTTGATGAACTTTCGATAGCAGCCCGTGTGTCCTAGTGTGGCATGTAATTGCTTGACACTTCGTGGTGCTTGCAGATTGAGTATGATAGTGATCTTTGACATGTCCACCATCAAGCCTTGCTTACAGACCACATGGCCCAGCAGGTTCTCGAATGGGACAAGGAAAGTACACTTCTTCAAATTTAACGCAATTTTATGTCGGTGGCAAGTATCCAACATCAACTGTAAGCTCCCTACGTTCTTCTTGACCAACCCAAACATGGTCCAATCATCAAGATAGACTTCTAAGAACTTGTGGATGAATTCTTTGAATGCCGCGACTACTATTTGTGAAAATATTTCCAGCACATTCTTTAGTTCGAAGGGCATCACTGTGTATTGAAAGCAACCCCATTCAGTAGCGAATGTTGTCTTAATCCTATCCTCTGGTGTGATCTTGATCTAGTGATATCCTAAGAACCCATCCTTGAAAGAGTAGGCTTCCTGTCCCCCTATATTTTCCAACACTTCATCGGTAAATGGTGTTGGAAATGGATTGTTGACGTAGGCATCATTGAGCTTCCTGAGATCCACACAAATGCGAATCTCGCCCTTCTATTTCTTCTCTTGCACAACCATTGGACTCACCCAGTTGGACTCCTCGACTAGTTCAATGATTCCTGTTGTCAACATCTTTTCTAGTTCTTCACAGGACCTTTGCTTTCTATTTTGGATTCAATCTGTAGGGCCGCTGCTTCACTGATTTCGCATTTGGCTTCAGTGTTATGTTCATCATTCCTAAGTCTCCTAGAACTCCTTTTAGCTCTGTAATCTTCGTTGGGAACAAATCTTGATATTCCTGCAGCAACTCAATGGCCTTCTCTATTGTGGCGTTGTCCCACTAGTCCCCAAGCGTTGCATACTTCGGCTCTTCTTCGGTTCCAATATTCACTTGTTTTGTTTTTAATGGTGCCGTGATATCTAGGTCTTCGATTTCAAGTCCGCACACCTCCTGGCTCCCCTCTGATTCTGAAATATTGACATTTCACGGATCATGCTCATCATCTTCTATCTTGAGATTATAGCATTCAAGGGCTTTTCTTAGATACCGTGACCAGTCGGGCTGCACAACTTCCTCTAGCTCCAACGGTGTCTTGAATATGGTGGCCTTTACCAGTTGTAAAGCTTCGTCCACAGGATCCACCTATTGATTTTCAAATAAAAACGTTGACAAAAACCCACGCGTAAGATATCCCACTCACCTGTGTCGTGCCAAAGCTCTGCTTCTGTGTACCAGTTTCTGGGAATGACGTCTAGAGTGTGATAAAACAAGTGCACCCATTCTAGCTGAGGTTCCTCTTCGTAGGCTTTGATCCACCTAGTAAGGTGCAAGCGCAGATCATCACATCCATCATATTTCTCCACTACGTGGAGTTTCGGCTTCCCAAATATGATTTTCATCATGTGCCTGCAGGTGCACCAATCTTCAAACGTACCTTCATGTGTGCCCCACCATCGCATAGGCGTTGTGCACAGTGCCCATCTCATCACATCGAACTGTTGGTGCTCTGGTACTACGATTTCAAATTTGGTCAGGAATTCATCTACCATCGTCAACCCATCATACTTCGGAAATTCCCGATCCTGGGCCTTTACACAATACAAAGATTTAGTCATCATATTGCAGTGTAGCGTAGTCACTCCATCAACCTGTTATGCCACCAATCATCTTCTTCGTCTGAATCGGTGGTGCAATATTCGACATAGCCTTGTGATATTCCTCTATCCTCCATTGTCTTACCCCATTCTTGCCATTGTGCAGCTATTCTATAGATACCATCTAATTTGCCGTTGCTCTCTTTGTTGCGCACGGGTTCAATATAGCGTGATCTTTCAGTTGGATTGAGTGGAATGACTACGTGAAGCGACTTTGTTTCAAATATCCTTGTCCACTTCTTTAAATTAATAACCCCATTCATGTAAATGGCCTAGTCTATTCCTAACAATGCAGGATACGGTGTACTTCCATCCATGAGTTCAATCACCTCAAAGTCTGTCCGAGTACTTGCACCGTCAATATCTATCGTAATTCCTTGTAGCCTTCCCATGGGAAGGACCTTCTGCTGATTTACCATCCACAATTGGATAGGGGACCATTGTAGTGTAGGCTTACCCATGCACTCCCAAGTCTGTTTAAGCAGAATGTTGGCATCTGAGCCCAGATCCAGAATGACTTGATCCATCTCATAATCATCGATCTGTGCTGTTAGTCACATTTCCCTCCCGGTCTGCGACGCATGTCTTCCCAACCTTCGAATGACGCGAGGTTTACTCCATCCTACGCATCTATTTATCAATTCTTGTAATCTTTTAACTGCCCCATTTTCACGAAGAAATTTTATACATGTCTCTAAAAAGGTAGTCATCATCAAGGGATCCCTGTCTGGCTCAGGCTGATCCCTACTACCTAGGATAGAGACCTTTGCGAAGCTTTCCTTAGCTTCCAGGTTCGTCTCCTTACCAACCCCTGTGTCTTCCTTACTTAGTCCCTTCTATCCACTCCTGTGGCTGTTCCACTTCTTAGTACCATGTTTACTTGGGGATCTTCCTCGTGGGGTTCAGACCTCATCATCTGCACGTTCTGGGTCATTGTTGGTTGCGCGGCCCTTTTTTCATGAATCTGTGCTATCAGCATAGGGAAATCTATCAGCTCATGATCGAATTGCTCACAATAACTGCATGAAATTCTAGTTGGGTTGGTACAATCCCGCGCGTAATGTCCTGGACCTCTGCAATTATAACAAATTAGCTGCCCACAACCGCTTCCTGGTCCCATTCCACCCCTTCCTCGTCCATGTCCCTAGAACCCACCGCACATGATCGCTATGGCTGGATCCTGACCTCGCATCTTAGTCTGCATTATGTAAGTAGGTCACTACTCCATTAACAATTGGTAGCTATGACAGTCTTTTTCCTCGTGGCCCACCGATCTGCAAAAGTTGCAAAATAGCTACTAGGGGTATGGTTGTATTTTGGCAGCAGATGACAGTTATTTGTATTGTGCTTTCCTCCCACCTGATAGATTGCACACCAGAGCGGGGTTGTTGTGCTCAACCCTACCTCTGGTCACAATGGTGTTGGTCCCCCTATTGCCACATAATTCACTAAGACTAGGAAGTGATCTTTAGCATGCCCCTGGCTCCTACACCATACTTCCTCCTGGACTTCTGGTCGTGGTGCCTATTCTTGTTTTAACTTCTTCATTTCCAAACACAAATTTTGGATCTGTGCTTAGATTTACTGAACTCCCAACCCCAGGTCTTGTAACGTAGTGTCATCCAACCTCATCGCTGTCTCTAATGCTTCAGCCTAGGTTGAGATCTTCTGTTGTGATAGAGTCGTCCTCAGATGTGGTGTTAATGATGCCATAAACCAAGTGCAGTGTTGTGCATCTGTTAATGTCATGTTAGCCTCGTGAATAGTACTTTTCAGTCTTTGGTCCAAATCCCACAGGGTTTCACTAGGCATCATCGCGATCTCTTTGAACCTTATAATCGACTGTGTTTCTCACTTTGGCCGGCTAAATTCCTTCTTCAATTCGGTCTAGATTTTTTCTGTCCCTGTCGTTGGGTGATCACTTGAGTACTTTATGTACCATGTTAGTGCTCAGTCCTACATCACACTGACTAAGGTAGCCTTTATGATATTATCATCCACAATTCGCTATGCATCCCATACTGATGTTAATACGAACCCGAATTGTTCTGGGTCTTTGCCTCCTGCTCCTTTGAATACCAGTAACTGGATCACACTCGTCATTGTTACCCTTGAACTACTACTGTTCCTGGTCCCTTTGATCTTTCAATTTCCTTTTCTCTAGAGTCCCCGCGTTTCACACCAGACACCCCTTAGGTAGATCTTGGTCCCGGCAACAAAACCATTTGTTGGCTTATATGGGTCTGACCCAGGTTCGGAAGAATTATTTGTTATGAAATTATATATTACAGAGCAATGGAACACATAAAATATTGCAGAAATATAAACGCAGAAAACGCATAAAACAAGAGAGACACAGATATACGCGGTTCACCCAGTTTGGGCTACATCCACCCCGAATATCCGGCAAAATGAAGAGACACAACCTACAGTAGATCCGTTGTAATATCCTTAGTTTTCTCTCACAATCTCGCCTCTCTGTTTCTCGCTCACAGAATACACATCTATTACACAGACTCAATACAATTCACTCATATGATGAGAGGGGTTTCCTTCTAGGGCAAAAAAACCTAAACTAAACATAAGTTCTACCGTCAGATCATCCGCCTAATGAACGGCCAAGATTGACTAGAAATTACTATACTTTTACAATGCAATTTTACATCTGTTTTACTAGCACCCCCCGCGTGGAGAGGTGTAAAAACTTCCTGGGGAATACATTCGGTTGAAACAAAGACCTCTGAACAACTTTGCTCCACACACAACAATATTTATCCAAGAAAATCTTGTAGCTACTGGCCCTTTTGGCAATAGCCTACGAAGCGCAGATTGAGGTCTCACCCGAGGTAGCAAGGGAGGGTGCTAGAACTAGGTTTCCACACCCTTGGGATGTCTGGATGTGGTTCAGAGGTTTCACGCTCTGTTCTACAGCTTCGCGCTGCGCTGTATTCGCACGGATCTTGAATACCCCGCGCAATCTACAGATCTAATCTATTTGATGACTTATTGTAAATCAGATCTACTTAGCAGGGTCTTTAAGCAAACATTTATCAGATTTACCCAGTTCACGCACTTAGATTAAACACAGATTCACATTTATTCAAGATGTAAGCATATGTGCATAGATCAAATAGTGATATTAACCATAAAATGCTATATCCACGATACTTCAAATTTAACACAGAAGTACCAAAGAAACTTATCTTTATTTACTTTCTTCACCAATACATCCAGATCCACCCTGCACACTTAGCTACAGGGGTCTGCACACAAAGCTACAGACTCTTCTAGGCCTATGCGCACACAACTGCAGAGCCTTTATCCACTATCCAATCCCCGACTCAGACTTATAGATGCTTTCAGATTTTTCCCTTCAAAGACCCATTACAGATCCAAGATCATACCAAAAAAATGAACTACCTTTCCCTCATAGAGCCGCTCTCTATTTATACCTTCCTATGGTCCGCGGACCGACTTACTTCCTATTACTTTATATTATTTCTTGGGCGGACAACCCTTTGACTCGACCTTTTACATTTCGCGCTCTCCATATGTCGGAGGTTTACAATATTTTTATCCTACTTTCTAGGCTATCAGACCCAAAACTATTATGCGGGACCTCCGCTACCCAACATACCTGAATCAATCAAAACTATTACATTTTTCTTCTTGATATATCCTTCTATCTTGAAATTTTCAGGAGTGTTAATTCCTGCCAATGCATTACAAGATATGGTCGAATTCATTTCTTCTTTTTCTAGGGTTGGTTCCTGGTGTATATCCTCCTCTTTTAATGTTTCTTGTTCCTTTTCTTCCTCCTCTTCATAATCTATGTAGAATAATTTCTTCTCAGCACACTTATGACCTTTAGTGTATTTGCTATCACAACTGTAACAAAGCCCTTTTTCTCTTTTTTTCTCCAATTGTTGTGGTGTCAACCTTGGAGGTCGTGGAAGACTAGGAGCAACAACACTTCCATATTTATAGTTGTGAGTGGTAGACTTCCTTGTTGCCATGGTTTTACTTTCAATTTTTCTTGCCACCCTAAATTCCTTCTCCAATGAATCAGGTTCCCAAATACAAACCTCATGTTGCATGTTATATTTTAAAGTCCCTATGAAGACATCAATCCTATTCTCCTCTAGAATATCAGTTACCCTAATATTCAATTTTTGGAATTCTTCAATGTTTTTTGCCATTGAACCCTTTTGTTTGAGATTTATCAATTAGCTAAAGAAAGTGTTCATCTTTGTATCTTAATAATTTGCTATCATTTCCTCCGTATAAATTGACCAAGTGACAATTTATTTATGAGAACAAATCCATCTATACCATACAAATTGATTGAGCTATAAATATAAAGATGCAATACATAGCTAAAGTGAGGGTTTCACATCATGTAGATCAAAATATTGCTCCATCTGTAGTATCCATGTTATCAGATTCCATGTTATCAGATCCTTTCCATCAAAATCCCTCATATCAATATTTAAAATGTGGTGTTTCTTAAACCCAACATTGGAGTCTCTAAAATCATAATTCATATTCCTCTTGTCCTCATCATTATTTTCATGGATTACCTTGTCACCACCAAGGATCCTTTCTTGCAATAACCTTGTTAATCCTTCCAACTTGAAATTCATCGTATCCATGTCTACTTTAAAAACCTCCATGTTTCCTTGTATACCATCCATGTTCCCTTTTTAATCCATCCATGTCATCTTTGGTTTCTCTTTGTGAGAGCGAAATTTGTTGCACTTGGTCTCGTAAATTTGATATATCATGTTGCAATTCTACCTCTTAATGTGCCATAGTAGATATTTTTGAAGGATTAATAGGAGTAGAATTATTATTTTTTGGGAGGTATTTTAGAACCAAATGCTGATATATATGTTTCAATATGCCCTCGGAATCACTTCAAACTAATTTTTCAAACAAAGTTATGCAAAATTAAAAAAACACACGCATTTTTCTTACTTTTTAGGAGCTTGATATTGAAACTATTGTATCTCTATAATTTCAGATCTCCAATGTATGAAATTTATCCTATGGTAGCCTTTTGATTCTTCTTTCCAACCCCACAATTTAGACTAAGATTGGATTCTTCAAGAAAGAGTTATGCCCAATATCCCATGATGGCCTGATTAGCGACTAGTTTAGTAGAGAGAGCTTGTATGGAGTTCCACGTGTCACTGTTTTGACTTGCAGCCCTAAAAATGATAAAAAAAAAATTTGAAGTCCGTCCAATTTCAACCAATTTTTATGAAATTCAAATCTAATGCTCGGAGAGAAACTTATGACTATTTTCCCTAGGTCACCTGTTTGAGATTGAATTTTGGAGCCTGCAAAAACCCTAACTTCCTTAGATCATATCTCTAAAAATGTAGTGAACCAAGATCTGAAATTCGTACACAAAATTCACCAATATTTCAGCTCTATGTGATTGCAATTTAAGCTTTTGAAGCATCGTAGAAAAAAATTATAGTGGAAATTCCAAGATGGCCAATTTGAAGAAAAGAAACCCTAGAATCCAAAGCTCTGATACCAAATGTTATGCAACCAACTCAAAAAATAGTAGAAAAGATGGATCAACGACGTAAAAATTAGGCTCTTTGAGGGAGAAACCTCCTTTACATTACATAAATGATCAATTCTTGGATGATATAAATGATAATATCTCCTTGGTATATATAAGAGTCCAAGGGGTCACAATATAATCACAGCCAAGATAACAATAATAATGTAAGGGCACAACAATAGCAAGGGGAACAACAATGGGCTACACTAACAATAACAATAAGGGGAATACACTAATATTATAGGGGCCTAAAACTTCACTTGTTGCTCCTCCTGAGGTCTTCTTGCTCAACTTTTTGTGTGGATAATTCATGACATAGTGCCCAAATTCATGACAATTGAAGAATTTTGTTTTGGACAAGTATTTCTTCTTGCCCCCTTGCCTAGATTCTGGTTTGGTTTGAGATTTCTTCCATTTTCCCTTCTTTCCCTTTCCAACCAATGTTATGTTTTCTTCATCCTCACCCTTGGATGAAGTCCCATCTCTATTATTCATCCTTATTTCCTCTTATACTAAATCAAACCATAAGCATTCCTAATTCAGTAGTTTCTCCCTCTCATTCACCGAATCTTGGTAGCTATGCCAGATCTTGGGAAGGCATAGAAGGGCTAGGCTTACCAAGTCGTCTTCTGCAACATTTACACCAACCTCGCCAAGTTCATCACAAACTTGTGTGAACCTGCTAAGATATTATTAAATAGTGTCATTCTTCTGCATAATGTTATTTCGAAGTTTATCCATGAGCACCAACTTCACATGGTCACTACCGTTCTTGAACAATTTTGTTATTGCTTTCCATATTGCGAATGTAGTTTCTTTCCCATGGAGATTTGAGACAATGTGAGCCCATACTCCCTCCAAGATTATTCTCCTTGCCTTAGATACATATATCTTCCACTGAGCAAGGTTCTACCCATCAAATGTTTGTGGTTTTGCAACATTGGTCTTGAGATATTCTATCAATCCATTTTCATCCAATACTGCCTCCATGTGATCCTTCCATGTGATGAAATTAGATTTTCCTTCCAAGGCATACTCTAGCCTCAACATGTTGAAGGTCATATTCTCAACTCTGAAGAGATCCTGCCACATTAAACTAAAAATTCGATCCTCCTAAGAAACAAATTTGAAATTCTTGTTCTAATGTGAATCTTGCTTTGATACCATGTAGAAATTATTATGTATATTTGTAACTTCTCATGAAATTTTAATCAAAATCACAAGACACAGACCTACCCTACTACTCTGCAGAATTCAATTCAAAATTTAGAACATCAATCACAAACATGAAATGAGAAATAACATTCATGCACACAATATTTTTCCATGGGAAAGAAATCTTATAAAAACTCTAATTCTTGCTTGCATTAATCTAATGAATAGAGATGTATTACAATTTCTTTGCTCAACTGAGCACACTCTACAAGTGAATAACCTATCTCTCTGCTCACTGAGAAGCTCTAACCCAAACTTATTCAATTTATACCTCTGCTTGAGCCCTTATTTCCTTGCACAATTCCTTGAGAAATTAGGCCCCTATTATTTAGGAAATTCCTCCAATTTACCGTGCAATTCCCAAGGTTGATCACCTGACTACATGCAACACCTGTACACTTAAGACTAGTTTACAACTGATGTTACACTACCTTGGAATCTATAACACAACCGGGGAACTCAAATTAGTTTCATACACTAGCTATTTTGGGTTAATTGATCAGTTAACTAGATGATCACTGCATTTGATTGAAGTCCCACTACACAATTGAGCTTCCACTAGTTCCTCCAACAGTTGGAGCTAGTTTAACTGAAAACAACTTGAAATAACTGACCTTATTGCTACAAATTAGCAATCACACATGCTTAATTGAACTCTAACTCCACCAACTCGAATTTACTAATCTAACTAAGTGACAAGATCCATGTCACCTTAGTTAATTGCATCAAAGTTGTCTGCTGATGTGGAAATTCTAATTTTCTCAATTTAATCGAGGCAAAATCAAATGGAGAATTTCTTGCTGCATTTTTCAACATTCTTAGCTTGGACATGTGTTTTGCAGGTGATTTTTTTGAAAACATACTCGACATCAAAATATCATGTTCTCATAATCTAAAGCTTGGTTCCCCTAAAAATATTTATGTTTCAATGTTATGTGGTATGGTATTCCCTTAATAAGGTCTATTTCCATACAAATCCTGGTGAAGGTGAAGAGGCCATTCTCTATTCTCTCCAAATCCATTTTTTTAAATTTATCTAGTGTGTTTCTAATGTAAGAACTTTTTGATGCCAGAAAGGAAGAGGAAGGTTTGGTATCCTTACCCACAATGGAATTCTTGTGACCACCATAGATATGGCATGGAAACCTCGGAACCATGGAGTGATAGATAAACCAGCTTTACCCCAAAACCATGGTCCTTCATTTTGAATAAAATCCAGATACTTCTGAGTTTGAAATTGTATTATGAAAAATCCTTTAGAACATAGATAAATGTCATAATTTGGTGTCCAATTAGTGAACACCCAATGGAATAATGCTTCAGGTTTAGGCCAATAGCCTTTAAATCTACATATAATGGCCTTAGACAGAAGAAAAAAGAAAAGATAAGATACTTCTAAGTTATTGATCTCCATGGATGGAGCTTGTTCCATTTTGTCAACTATATAATGACCTAGAATATTTTGAGTCAAATCTGCTGGGGCTGATGTCTTCCCTTATATTTCATATTTAAAAGAGATTGGATTCTCATTTGATGTTCTAGCTCCAGGAGCACCCCCATGTAACCTTGAGTTCAAAATGATGGATGCGTTTTTTGTGATTTTGTAGTCTTTAATTTGAACAGAGTCTTGTAGTCCCTTCCCATCAAATTGCAAACATTGAAATGATGTGGGTATTCCCCACTTCATATTAATAGACTTCTTTATAGAATAGACCAAATCTGTATTACTATTCCAAAAAGGGGAGGATTGTCCACTGAAGTTTTTAATAAAAATATGAAATGCATCATATTGTGCCCACTCTGTCTGAAGAAATGGGGATGCACCATATGGGAGTGGAACATGAGGCTAATCAACCACAACTTTAGTATAGGCCATGATACCATAGGGTTTTAAACGGCATGGTTCTTCCATGAAGAAAAAGAACAAAAAAGAAAATATCCAGAGGAAAATAAAAGGATGATGTTATACCTGAAGGGTATTCTTTCTTCACCCACACTAAGAAAAAGGGTCCTTTTTTAATAACTACGATGCTTCTCCTTTGGTAATTTTTGTGTCCAAGATCTAACTTAGAATGAGCCTATTTAGATAAATCTTCCAAAGGGCCAAAACCCCCATTAGCTCTCAACTTTAGAAAATGTAACACCCTCCTCCCACATCTACCTAAGTAACTGGTCAACTGGGGTAAACATGCAACGAGAGGCCACTATGATATGATTAAACCTCCTAAGTCACATTAAGGAAGTGGAATTGGCGGAAACACACTATACATACCTTTAACATCAGCCACAAGACCCCTAAGAACCATCCCAACATTTCTTGTAACCAATCCTTGGGTCCCATTAAGGTCTTAGACCACTTGATCCCTGGACGCTCCCATGCTATGGGCTTGATAGCATCCAGGAGGCTCTGGATGCTCCTGACAAGGCATGCCAACATCTAGGGAATATTTTTCTCAATTTTGTTCCAACATTCCCAGGATTTGGGCCATTTTTTCAGGCCCAGAGTCCAGGTCACTGCCTAGAATTGAATTACACCTTTAGAACATAAAGATAACAAGGAAAAAATGAGGCAAATGCAACTACTTGAACAAGCCTTTGATGGTACCCCTACTATCCATGACAAACATTTTGTCAAACATATCACGAACATGTAATATATAGGTGTAAATAACATATCTAAGCATAGGGGTCTCATACTTAGGAAATAATCACTAAAAAGAATTGATGCCTCAACACATTAGTTGCCATTTCATCCATTAGGTCATAGATACATTGTTCATCCATTTACAAGTAAAAAAAATGAGGAGAGTCATACATAGCTACTGTCATAAAACATATACAGAACCAACATAATGGCAACAAAAATACCAAGGAAATCACAACCATGTAATCCACATATAAACCAATATAATACTCATAGAATGACAAGGAGAAATAACCTCATATTGATGATGCAAAATCCAACACTAGGATGGGACTTCCATGTTCCACCTGACCATAGAATGGCTAAGCCAAATGTCTCTTCATCCATTCACCCATATGCCATATTCCAAGCATGAATGTGGGATATCATAAAACACATAAATCCAAAACCATTTAGGGCTTCTAGAGGCCAACCACCTTAACCCATCAAATAGTGATTCCACCTCATGCTCAAACATCACAAAAACATCATTAGATTGGTCTCTACCCAAGCCTTCTAGGGCTCCAGAGAGTTTGTTCCAAACATGGCTTCCAGGACTAGTAACTCAACCCACAGCTTCTGTCAGGCTTCCAGAGCTTTTTTCCAAGCAGGGCTTCCAAGACTAGTAACTCAACCCACCAAGGGCTTCTAGAGTGTTTTTCCAACTAAGGCTTTATGGACTAGTAACTCAACCCAAGCTGTTACAGGGCTACCAGAGTGTTTTTCCAACCGGAGCTTCGAGGAACTAATAACTCAACCCAAGCTAAAGGAAACATGAGAACCAACCAAAACAAAACAAGGAAATAAACCCACAATCTCCATGGCTATCTAGGAAATGGAAAGGCTAGGAAATCCACTGTGAATCCAAGCAATCCTCCATGCTAGTGACAAATAATTATTGTTACCAGGAATAGTGTCCATTCGGATGCTGCTATTCCCACTAAGATGGGTGGCTATCTTAGAAAAAAACAAGTAAAGTCTACTATTGTTTTCTTTTATGGAAATAGACAAGAGGAGAACCAAGAAGACCAACCCGAGTCTTGCGCTTGATTTCCTTTCCTTCTTGATAGAGCTTCGCTACTTCTTCTTTGTTTGCCCAGCTTAAAAGAGAACCTGTGGAATCACAACAACATACTACTATCGAAGAAACAAGGATCTATATCTATAAATAACATAGGATCAGATGTATGTTAACCATATAAATGCATATATAAAAAAGTATACAAGAATATGGAAGAAAACAAGAATAGCTTTATTAAGATGAAAAGTAGCAAGAGGATTACAACCATATGCTCTGACCCAGCATCATCCTCCAGCTAGGAAGCCCTTCCTCACCTCAAGCAAAGCTTAGATCACCCAACACGGTGAATGTACACCAGAAAACCAACAACACTTCTCTATAAGATACAAAATTCCAGCCTCTAGATCTCTGTGATGAGGGATCCATATATAGATGATTATAGATCTTCTGGGATCTTGATTAGTGTCCTCTCTCTGATAGTTCCTGCTTCCACTTGGAGAATGATGATTTCTTACTCATAGCTGGTCGAAAATAGAGAGGCAAGTGTCAGAGAGGAAGCTTCTAGAAGATTCCATGATCTTCCACATTGCATTTTTGTCCCTGCCATTTGTCCATTCCTGACCATCGCACCCTATAGAGGAGAAAATCAGTATGCATCACACCTTGTACACTGGGAAGGTGATATGCATCGCACCCCCTGCATTGAGCTTTCAGTATGGTCCAGTTTTGACCATTTATCAGCAATTTTCAGTGGAGAACTTCTGGGAGATGATGTAATCAGTTGACCTTGTTCCTTTAGGCAGTGAAGCAACACTTTTAGGGACCTAGGAGCCCTCAGTTTATAGACATTTATGATTGGGGTTGAAGTGCCCAAAAATTTCTATAACAATTACCAATAACCCACATGAATATTCCATGCATGCTGAAACTAGTGAGTAAAATATACATGCAACTTAGTACCTACAATCCAAATTCATTGTAGCTGCTGATCCCAATGTCCTCTTGTGCTTTCTTGCTCTTCCTTTTCCTTATTCCTCCAAAACTCCAAGTATGCCACACTCTCCAAGAGTGCTCCAGGAAAACTCTAAGTATCCAAGAGTATGAGAGAGAGAAAGAATAGAGAGAGAGAGAGCTCCAAAACTGAACTAATAATTATCTCTATATTGATCTTCAGAAGAATTTTTTGAACGTGGCCCCTATTCTCTTCATTTTCCATTATTTTCTTTCATTTTCCTCCTTACATGCATCCTATGACCTTTCACCTCTCTTTTCTCCTAATTTCCATTATTTTCATAATTAAATGTGCCAAAAATTCCATTTTCATTTCCAAATCCTTACCATTTCCTTTTCCAATTTCCTTAGCCATTAATAACAAAATGAACACCCACACTAGGATGCCTTGCCAAACATTCAACTTGGAATAAGTGTCCCATCAACTGTGGTTATTATTTTTCTTTTATTACTTTTATTACATGGAATTTCCACCAAGGCTGTTGCACAACCCTCCCCCTTGGGGGAACACTGTCCTACAACACCTATAACCACAAAATTGTTGTAAACAAAATATACTGCTAATGAGATTTATGACTTAGCTCGATGTATTATTTACAATGATCAACCTGCTGAGAAGAAAACCAACATGAAAATATAACAAACATAACAATTATAATCACATGAAACCCTTACCACTTATTGGGGATTTATAACATAACTCATGGCAGTATTTACATCCATATACATATGTACATATACCAAACATGACCAAAACATGTACCAAAACATATACCAAGACATATACCAAAACAACATACCAAAACTACTTTGCCTCAACCAAAAAATAATGAAGGATACATAGCCCCCATTTGATATGCCATGTTCCATGTAGCTTCATTGGGCCCAAAGTGCTTCCATTTCACCTTAACCTACTTGATTTCTCGGTTCTAGAGCATGAGTACTTTTTTCTACAATATACATTGAGGCTCCAAGTGTAATTCTCCATCTGGTTCTGCCTACAAAGACCAGTCAAACACATGATCAACATATTTAAAATACTTCTTAAGAAATGGCACCTGGAAAACATCATGGAATTTCATTATTGGAGGTAGTGCAAGTTAATAAGCTACTGGCCCAATCCTCTCAACAATACTGATTGTTCTATGAAAAGGTGGTGCCAGCTTGGCACATGATCCAATCTATAAGGATATCTTCTTTGGTTTGATGTGCAAGTACACATGTTCCCCAAATTGGAAATCCTTGAATAACCTGTTCTAATTTGCATAGCTCTTCTGTCTATCCTGTGATGCCTTTAGATTTTTCTTGATTACGTACATTTCGTATTCCATGTCCTCAACATGTCCTCAAATATCTTGTTGACCCTCTCTATCTGTCCATCAGTTTGTGAATGTTAAGTTGTAATGAAGGCCAACTTTGTGCCCAAACCTACAAATAAATCCTTACACATCTTGTTGGCATTATGATACAAGTATGACACAAGTGTTGTCCTTGATGGCAACTCTCTCAGATGAAAGATCATAGTATAGCAGGTAATAGCAAGAATGAAGAAAGAAAGGTATACGCAGGTTCACTATATATCAAGTCGTGTATACATGCAAGTTCACTATATACAAAGGCACGTATATCGTACACACGCACTTTCACAGAAGGAAAGGCGCGAACATGTTGGAAAACTAAGTTTTGGTCCATGGTATTTTGGTATTGGTCCATGGTATTTGGTCCGAGGTATTGACCCCAGGTATTAGGTCTAAGGTATTGGTCCTACATGGTTTTGGACCATGGTATTGAGAGAGGCCTAAACCTATATAAGGAGAAGAAGATCATTAGGCCAAAGAGAAAGTGTGCAAGTGATGAATATCTGATGAAGTGTGAGATCTAGTATGCAGGTTATGGGTATGTGATGCTTTGCTAAGGATGCATCTATGTGGCGAATGAAGGTTGATGGACTGGGATCATGAAGACTAAAATGCATTATCATTATATGGTATGATCATGAATAGTAAAGATCTGAACATTGACACATGTCTTATCGTTATATCTAATGATCTAGGTATATCTGAAGTAGAAAATTGCAACGAAGGTATAAGTAATTATTTTTAGATCTGTACGCTGGTTCCCTTTGGGGAAAGTGCGTATACATGCTAGTTCGACATAGCCAGGTAGCGTATACATTATGAGATTTTATATTTGAGGTTGCTGTTGGTTCTAGTGGTTGTTACAGGGTTCTGGGTTCTGCTGTGTGTTCTGATGACTGTGTTTTGATAACAGGGTTTCAGTGATTCAGTGTTGGGTGATTCAGAGATTGATGATGCAAATATAGTTGATGGTTGTATTGCAGTAGTGATTGATTTTGTGCTTTGATGTTATTGATGGATCTAGTCTGAAAATTTATGAAATGTGGTCCCTGGAAGAAAAGAGAAGGTCGTAGCCTTCTGTAGGCTAGCGCCTACGTACTATTAAATGTATCGACTAGTACAAGAGCTAGGGGGTTGTAGCTCCCTTCCAGTAGAAGCTGGAGAAAGAGAGAAGGTTGTAGCCTTCTGCAGGTGGGTGCTCGCGTACTTGTATGAGTCTACGCCAGTACAATATTGTAAACAAGTTTTTCTTATCTTAAAGAAAACAACAGCTTGTGATTTTTGTCCCGCATTGGGTTTCCACCTTATATCATGGTGTTCATGTGTGTCTCTTATGTGGGATGATATTTTCTATTTTTATTGCACTTGGTTATTGTTTATATGGTTAATGATGTTCTGATGCACTGATTAAAGATCAACATATGATGAATTAACTGAATCATAAGTTTGTTGGATATACGCTAGTTGCATTAAACACAGTTGCGTGTACACGCAAGTTCCCTTAACTAAAGTAGCATATATGAATTTGATTATGGAAATGAAAAGGTTATTGATTTGCTAATACTGATTCACCCCACACACCCCCCCCCCCCACCCACAGTATTATTTCCAACATTGGTATAGAGAAGGTCCTTCAGAAGAAGCTTGATCACTTGAAGGAAGATCCATCATCATGAATAATCAAGAAAGAGAGGGATCCATCAGAACACCAAACTTCGATGGGAGCAATTTTGTTTACTGGAAGATAAGAACCACAACTTATCTACAATCACTTGGAATGGATATTTAGGAAATCGTGGAAGGAGGATATACATTTCCATCAGCAATTCCTACACATGCGATAGGTAGAAAGAAATATGAAATCAATGCCAAAGCTATTACTATCTTATTGGCAAGTTTGTCAAAATCAGAGTTTGTCAAGGTCATGCAGCTCAAATCAGCGAAATAAATATGGGACAAAATCATTCTAATCTATGAAGGAGACGCTCAGGTAAAACGTGCTAAGCTTTAAACTCTCAAAATTTAGTATGAAACTCTTAAGATGCATAGTGATGAAAGCATAGCTAATTACTTCCTACGTATAGATGAGATTGTCAATTGTATGAAGAATCTGGGTGAAGAAATTAAGGAAGTTGTCTTAGTTGAGAAAGTTTTGAGATCCTTGCCTGCTAAATTTGAACCCAAAGTGTTAGCCATAGAAGAAAAGGAGGATCTATAGAATATCACTATGACGTAGCTTCACGGAATCTTAACTTCTCTTGAAATGAGAAAAGGAGGACCATTAGATATGAGAGAAGCTGCATTTAAAGTATCAACAAAGGGAAAATAAAAACTCAACGAATTAGGATACATTTTAGAAGAATAATATGAGGTAAATTTTGTCAAGAATCTTCAACGGGGATCTGGAAGGTTCAAAGGTAAGCTACCTTTAAAATGTTTTTCTTGTGGTAGAGTTGGTGATTATGCTGCTAGATGCCCTCATAACAAAGGAAAGATGTCTGAAGAAGGTAATAGAAGTTATTATACTCATGAATCCTCCAATAGTGATGAGCATAATCAAGAAATCAAACTTCTCATGGCATATGAAAATAATGGCGTAGAAATAGAAGAAGTTACAATATTAAAAGTTCATCTAGAGATAGTAACCAGAGTAAGGGAGCAGCTGTAGGATGTAGTAAAAGATCAGAGCATAACAATCCAGAGACTTGAATCTAAGATCCTCTCTCTAAAAGAATATCTTGAAGAATCAAAGAAGCAGAATGAAGAAGCTCTTGAAGAACAAGAACATGAAGTGCTCGAATTAAGGCAACAAATGGAAGAAGGAAGAAAAGATGAAGAAAACATAAAGAAGCAATATCTGGAAAAGCAAGAACAACATCAGGTTGAGGTAAATATCTTAAAAGGTAAATTAGAAGAAAAGGATAAATTTTAACGATTTGAAGATAGTACTAAGATTTTGGATGATATTCTTAGTAGTCAAAGATCCCCTGCTATCAAAACTAGTCTTGGTTTTTATGAAACTGTAGAAGGTGAATCTAGCTCATAGAGTGAGGCAAGGAACTCTAATGCAAAACCTGAAATGCTCAACAAGGAGATAATAGGTTAACCCCAACAACAACCAAGGAAAGAAATTCTTCAAAGAAAATCCTTTGCTCCTAACTGTGGAAGTGATAAACGGTTATTTCCTCTAATGAATAATGTTGAATGTTATGAATGTCATAATCTTGGACATGTTGTAGCCAGATGCAGAAGCAGAATGGTTCAAGACCATCATACAAAAAGATCATCACGATCCAGGTACTTTAAGGGATATTGTTTTTCTTGCAATATGTTTGGTCACAAAGCTATTGATTGCAATAAAAGGAATATGAAACATGTAAGATGTTATGCATGTAACAAGTTTGGACACAAAGTAAAAGAATGTCGGAGCAAAATTCAGACACCAAAGCAAAAGGAGCATACATCATCTCAATCTCAGGTATTGAAGAAGACAGAATTAGTGTTAGAAAGATCTGGCATAACTCAGTTAGCAGACATAATAGACCTAGGGGAATCTGAAAGTGTAAACCTTCATTATTCCAATTTACATACACAGATATTATGAAGAAAATTCATGTATATACGCGAGTTAAAGGATGCAAAGTTTCGTATATGGAGCTTTGAAGAAAAAACAACAGAACAGATTCAGGAAATGAAGTTTGATATGGTTCGGTCATGGTATATGTTGATTGGCACAAGTTCAGGGGGAGCATATGCTTTGAATAATGCATTGTTTGAATTATGGTTAGAAGTCTTTGGTGATGATGCTTATGTGGCTAAATGATACATATTACTACTTATTGTTGGTTGGTCAAGAGAATGGTATTGCAGGTTATAGGTCTGGATGCTGGTGACAGATGCTTATGGTGCATATCATATATGGTGTACGATAGTTGCTGATGACTATCATGGTGTTGTTTAGATTGCTGGTCTTTGTTGTAAGGAAGGTCATACTCACTTAGTTGAGTTGTAGAGTCATGTTATTCTTTTGAAAAATATCTTTACAGACTTGGCATGTGCTTAGGGGGAGCATGGACAGATTGATACATCATAGCATGTACAAAGGGGGAGCTCAATCAGAGATTTCAACATGTACTCAAGGGAAGTATGGACAGCAGAATGTATATCAAGGGAGAGAAAATCTTGGTCCACCCTTTTCCCTTGATGTCAAATGGGGAGAGTGACTTGGTGTGGTTGTTTCCATCAAGTCCAAAGGGGGAGATTGTTGGCATTATGATACAGGTATGAAACAAGTGTTGTCCTTGATGGCAACTCTCTCAGATGAAAGATCACAGTATAGTAGGTAAACAACAAGAATTAAGAAAGAAAGCTATATGCAGGTGTTAAACAGGTAAATCCCCTCTGCGGACAGAGGTGATCCCACTAGCCCAAAATGGGTCTAGCAACAATCAATCAATGCTACTCTGCAAGTTCCTAGTTGCAATTACAAAGTGGGTAATGGACACCTACTTGGATTCTAGCACTATTTGTTTGATGAAGAGATGCCGCTCTCACTCCTTCGCTCTGGTCGGTCACGATCCTCCACTATCCTCGCGGATGGACACCTGCACATGCAAAGAGAGAACAAACACAAGCGTGAAATCTAGTAAAAGCAGCTATACATCAGTCGGAAAGGATGTAATTCACATTAACCATCATGAGACAAATGAGAATGGAACCATGACAGTAGTCATCTATTAATGAATAATAGGCAGAGAAAGATACAACCAAGGTTCTGATGTTGAACCTATTCTCTGGCTGGGCGAGCAGCTATGTCTGCCTTGCAATAGACCTTCTCTCTCTCAGGATTCCGGCAGCATAACCTCCCTATGCTTCAAGACTCTTACTATCACTCCAGACAAGCATAATCACAACTAGCATTACTCCAGAACTCCCAGAACTAGCTTGTCTAATGCATGAGGACAGACTTTTATAAATGGAGAAGGGAGGAAGATTCAATGCACCAGGACGCCCATTGTGGATCGACATTATCTCCGAAAAGTTACTGAGGATAGATGTCAAGGATAGATGATGACTCTCGACCTCTATCAGATGGATTTTTTCCCTCAAAAGACTTCATGATCTGAAAGGAAAAAACATATGGGTGCGCGTTTGCCAAAAATCATTACCAAACTTAGTTGGCGCAAGTGTTGTTCTAGGACAGAGCGCCAATGGGCGCACCCCTTTTTGAGGATCTCAGTGATTGGCACGGATAAGACACTGTGTACCTGCGCCAATGGAAAAAGGGCACTTTTCAGGGATAATTTGCAGAAGGTGTCTGGAGGGAACATGAAGTACATACTCAGGGGAACATAATGCAAGTGTTTTTAGGCTATGTCACTACTCACAGGTCCCGGAATGTATCCTCCAATGTACGAAAACAGGGGTAATAGGGACGGTGACCAATGGTGACAAATTACTGTGTAACAAGCAGTTAGTCATGCATGATAGTAAGTTGTTTTTATATGAATTGTGTTCATATGAATGATAATTATTGTCATTGCAGTTATGTTTTGATATTATTAATGTGTACCATGATAATCTGGATTGACCTATACATATGGCTATGGTTATGATATTTATGTATGAGTCGATATACTTATGATGTTGTGTCATACTAATCTGGATTGAATTATGTAGATGTGATTGTTATGTATGCATGTTAGCTTCTTACGAGTTTATCGTATGAGATAACCTCCCATGAAATACAACAAGCTATGATTTTGATTATGTCTCTATTTGGTTTATCTAACATGGTATGTTGTAGGAAATACTTGCCATAGCTTAGGAAAATCAAGTAGAAGTTAATGTAGCCATCCTTCACAGGTTATAAGATTTGCATAAGAAGGTACATCTAAGGATTTTTTATTGATAGGAGGAGAAGAAAAATGGGGCATATGGTAGCAGGTATTAGAGGTACATGATGGTATGAGATGATACAGTCAAAGGCGACAGATCTTTGGATACATCTGATAGGAGTAGTAGTGCTTATGGATTTCATTCTAGCTTTGGTTCCAAGATACATCATTACCATTATCACCAACATCCTTATAGGAGGAAGGAGATGAAATATTTTCTAGACAAGTTCTATGAGCTGAAGATGGGTTTCATCATAGATGATGAGTACACTAGAACATTCCTAGTGTTTTTGAAGTATATGCCTAATATCAAGGGTGAGAAAGCAATGATCCAAAGGTTCGTAAATGGAGAAAGGAATCAGAAGGGCATAAAATCAATTTTTATGAGCCTTAGTCATTGGAGAAATCCACTAGAAATTTGAATATTTTTATGAGCAGTCAAAGTGCAAGCCTGAGTTCAAGTTTCACTGGAAGGGTGCACGTAACAAGGAAAATATGTCACCTCATAAGAATTTCAATGTAGTTGAGAAACATAGGTCTCAACCTATGGAGCACTGGAGTAAAAAGCAATTATAGAGAACCATTTTAGTGTAGAACTTTGGTGGATACCATCACAAGAAGGATTTCCATTTGTATCAACGTGGCACAGTGGATGCATGGCAGGTCTTAGATCTACCATGCACAAGAGGCGTAGACAATTAGTGTTGTAGGTCAAAGAATTACCTAGATCTATGCAACAATGGATAATACACACGTAGGTCAATAGGTACTCATCATTGAGGTGGAAGTGGAACTAGGGGGAGAGCTCTCAAAAATTCCCCAATGCATCTCGCAACAGTAGGAGCTCATGCTTTGAGAATGAGTAATAGAGAAAGTTAAAGTGCATGGAATAAATTTTGTGCCAAGAAAGCTATAGGATAGATGGTTGATCATATGTAAGCACAACAAATAGTTTTTAGTTATGGCTTGATTCGTCAAGGGAATTGGAATCCCTTAGGACATGTTATGTGTAGATGTTTAGTTGAAAGGTGATGTCTAAGGTACAACAAGGTAAGGTAAATATTAAATTGGTATATCTATTTATCCACTGAAAATTGTGTGTTTATGGAAGTATGATGCGGGGAATTTCATGGTAAAGATACTACCATGAAATCTTGAATAAGTTTCAGGTTGAGCTTTCCATTAGAAGAACTAGGAAGCCATGGGGGTTGAGTCATGGTGTTTGTTGATAGTTTTGTGCTTTCAATATTTTTTTATTTGTTTGCACTTTATTTTTATTTTTTATTGTGCCTAGTGCATGGGCATGCCACTTTGTTTTTGGTGTCATAGTATTATTATTTTTTCTTGGTTTTCTTCTTATTTTCTTCTTGTTCTTTCCTTTTATGTTTTGAGGGCCTTGGGAATTAGTTGGGGGAAGAGGAAAGTTAATGGAGCTCGGTGAGAGTTGAATGAAACCCAACAGACAGTGTAAATACCTAAATGAAACCTGATGCATGACTAAAGGGAGGTTGAAGGCAAGAATATGATAGCCTGTTGGGTTGGTTGGATCCTTTGAGGTAAATGGACATTGGCAGGAAAATCATGAGAAAGGTAACATGAAAGGTAAACTGAATGGGCTTGAGATAACAAATTCCTTGGCTATGTGGGGAACTGTTATTTTCAATGTAGTGCATGTGTTTCATGGAAAAATGGAGTTCCCTTAACCTTGACCTTATGACATCTGGTAATTGTTTTGTGATCATGATTATTCTCATGTTTATATATATACATATGTGTGTATGAATGCCATTGGCTGATAGTGTCGTCAGGGATCATTCTTGTGGAAGAATGATTTCTTATTCAGATGAATGGCATGAAAAGGTTCCTAGTTTATGAGGAATGAAGTGGGTAGAGTATCCTTGCAAAACCTATGACATTAGTATCATGTGGATATGATTTGATATTATGTGTTTATAACTATGCATATGTTTACGTTATGGAAGGCATTGCTTAAGGATACATCAATGGAATGAAAGAAGTGCAATCTACAACATGTTGGGACAAGCATGGACAATGAAAAAAGGCACAGATCTTGGATTTGGATTCTGATGCACGCAGTAAGGCATGTGAAAGACAATAGAGGCAAGGTTTTCTAGTAGAGATAGTGTGGTCTGTAGATGTGCAATACTGCTACTATGTACATGTTGTGTTGTGTGCATGTGGTAATGTTTTATATGTATTGTGTAGTCATTGTATAGTGATGTGTATTCATTATGTTGTACTATGTGTACATATATGTGTTATGTTATACACTTTGTGTAGGTTTATGTGTAAAATTTAGTGTGTAGATTCAAAACTACTCATGAAATTTACTAGATCACAAGAGTTGAAGCTAATCTGCTCATATGCGGAAATCATGTCATGATCAAGAACAAAAATCATTAACATGCATCAATATTAAACACACATACATAGAGATTTCACTAGGGGAAAGAAACCTCTCAAAACCCATTACTATTTGTATTGTATTAATCAAATATTAGAGAAGAAATACAATGCTTTCTCAAGCCTGAGCAACCCCTGCACTAGTATAATCTATATCAATTCCTCACAGACTAAATCAAGCCAATACTTAGCCAATTTCTTATCCCACCAAGCTTCTATTTACTTGCATCTTTTAATGACAAATTAGACAGTATTAATTATGGAAATTACTCATTTATAATTGCGCAATTCCTTTAGGCCTATCTTTGATTGCATGCACCATCTATACAACTTGGAAAATTCTACAACTGATAGTACAATTCCCTTGAATTCCAATACTAGTTGGGTAACTAGAATTATTTGCATGCATGATTTAATTTAGGCTGATTGATCATTTTAACTCACTTAGTGTGAAAAAAGTTACACACCCTTGACTGAGCCTCCACTAGTTCTACTAATAATGAGAATTAGTTACACTGACAATAACTCAAATTAAATGAAATAGA
The DNA here is from genome assembly GCA_000404065.3 of Pinus taeda. Taxonomy (NCBI): domain Eukaryota; kingdom Viridiplantae; phylum Streptophyta; class Pinopsida; order Pinales; family Pinaceae; genus Pinus; species Pinus taeda. The sequence continues at coordinate 223,456 of APFE030382024.1, read as the reverse complement.
TTCCTACAAAATAGAAATAAATCATGTAGAACTGAACTCAATTGTCTCCAAATCAAATTAACTGAGATAACTGAATGACAATAAATATGTCACCTTAGATAACGACGTCCACATATTCTATTGAAAATGAAATTCGACTTTTTCCTAATTTAATTAATAAAAAATTAACTTAGGATTTTCTTGTTACTTTTTCAACACTCCCTCTTAGTAAGAACAAGATTATAATATACACCAATCATTATTCTATGGAACTAAAATTTTCCTCTTAACAAAGCCTTTGTAAAAATATATAAATCACGTACCTCTGCCAGAATGTACTGCGACAACCTAATCTGCATATGCACACAATCATGGAAATGGTGATACCAGATGTTGACATGCTTGAATTGATCATGAAATACTAGATTCTCTGAGAGTTTGATACAACTCTAATTGTCACAATGAATCACTATAGGATCCATCTTCTGATCAAACAGCCCAAAAATATTCTTTCTCATCTAGAGAGACATGGATCTACTTGACTTGCAGCCATGTATTCTACTTTCATTGAGTTGAGTGCCACATATCTCTACTTACAGCTATACCAAGAAACTTCTAGTAACCCAACATTGAAAATTCCTCCTAAAGTGCTCTTCTTGACTGATGCATTCCCCACCCAATCTGCATCTGTGAAGCCTTGCAACTTCACTCCCTCTATCCATCTGTACTAAAGACAAAAATGAGTAATTCCTTTAATGTATCTCAACACATGGTTTGTTTCCTTCCAATACAGTTTAGTTTGCTTAACCATGGCTTGACTAGGTTGGTTTAAATTCATAACACATGTTTGATCATGTGTTCATCAAATACATGAGTGAACACACAAGATTCTTGTAAATGGTAGCCTCCATTTCCTCACCTGAAGTGCCATCCTCTTTCTTCTAGTTACCTGCTAGAGGAGTGTCCATGGGTTTGTTACTCTCCATGTGGAACATCTTCAATATCTTGTTGGAATACTTTCCCTGAGAGACAAACTTTTCCTCGTCTCCTTGCCATAATTTCAATCCAAGGAAATAATGCATGAGCCTCATGTCCTTCATCTCAAACTATCTCCCAAGGTCCTCCTTGCAAGATCTAATGAGTTTCTCATCACTAGTAAGGATCAATTCATTGACATATAAAAAAATAATAAATAATTTAACTTCTACCAAAATGTGATAAAGGTTTGCATCTACTTCACCTTTGGTGAAGCCAAAATGAGTGAGATAAATATCGATCACGATATACCAAGCATGGGGTGCTTGATTAATTCCATAAAATGCTCGCTTGAGTCTAAACACATGTGACTCTTTGTCAAAGGTATCAAAACCTCGAGTTTCTCAATAGACACCTCCTCCTCAATAAATCCATTGAGAAATGTTGTCTTCACATCCATCTTGTGGATCTTCCACCCCATCTGCACTAACAGTTCTAGAATTGACTTGATGGATGAGTACCTTTCTACTAGAGAAAAATTATCCTCATAATCAATTCTATCCACCTGAGAGAACCGCTTGGCCACAAATTTGTCCTTTTGTTTCTCTATGCTTCCATCTGTTGCACGATTTACCTTGTAAATCCACCTTAAACCAACCATTGATCTATATATTGGTCTTGGGACCACTTCCCAAACATTGTTTCTAACTATGGAATGATATTCCTTGGCCATGGCACCAACCCATACTGAGTGCTACACTACTTCCTAAAATGAGATGGTTTTTTCTCACCTATCTCACTCATTAGAGAGCCATGTACCTAGTGTACTGATCCGGTGACCTCCTCTATCGACATTGTGATGTGGGTGCTCCCACATTCTCTCTAGACACCACTAATAATTTTTCAACTTCCCTCGTCCACTTCTTTCTTTAGATGTCCCTACTTGAGTGGATGTCTCGACTCTCTCCTCCTCTACTTTTGGGTGTTCCAAAACTTCCTGAACTTCTTCCTTTGGAGCCAAAATCTCCTAATCATATTGCAATTGAAGCTCCCTCTCAAGAGAACACCTATGCAAAGTACACCTGATAGTTGTTAGGTGTATCCATGTACCCCACAAATATGCCCAACTTTGTTGTCGACTCTAGCTTTTTCCTTGCTTCCTTGGAAACATGATAGTAAATTGATGATCCAAAGATCATAAAGTGTGAAACATTTGGTTTCTTCCATGAAAACGCTTCCTCTAGTGTACTCATGCCAAGAATCCTATGAGGACTCCTATTCTACAAATAGACTATTGCGTTGAATACTTCATCCCATAAGTGTAGAGGTAGGGTTTGTTCATGCAACATCGCTCATGTTTCTCGCACAATACTTATGTTCCTCCTCTCAGGAACCCCATTCTTTTGTGGGTTATGAGTTGCTTTCAACTCCCATCGAATGCCTTCCTTTTCATAAGAATTTTTAAACTCATTCGCCACGTACTCACCATCGTTATCGCTCCTAAGAACCTTCACTTTCCTTCTAGTGTCATTCTTAATAAGTGTTTTAAACTCAACACATTTGGAGAATGTATGGTCTTTCTTACACATGAATTAGATCCAGCACTTTCATGAGAAATCATCTACAAATATAACATAATACATATTCTTGGCAGTGGAGGATGTCGATAAAGGTCCACCTACATCATATTGGATCCTTTCAAGGATTTCATGTGCCCTGTTATCCCAATCATTGAAGGTGTCTTTTGTCTACTTCTCAAATGTGCACCCTTTGTATGTATCCCGCTACTCTAGTGCTCCATTGGGGAGGCCTCTAGAAATATGATCCATGATCTTCAAAGTTGCATGATGCAAATGGCAAAGTCTTCTATGCCATAATTCACCGACATCTTATCTCTACACCTTCTCCGCTTTTGTGCTCAATGTTGCACAATATTGCACATCTAATTTGTAGAGGTTCTTCACACGAACCCCAATCTGCTTCACTTATCCTATGGTGATGTGTCTTAAGGAAGCATTTATTTTATTGAATATGACATCATAGGCATGGTCTTCCTACACCACGATGGAAGCTAAATTCTTCTTCAGACCTGGTACATACATCACATCCTTGAGCCTGAGACGGGAGAGAGACTCCCTCTAAAATGTAATGGTAAAAACGTCAGTCACACTATACCTTCCATAACCTCCCATCTCAATGTGCATTTGGAAGTCCTTCTCCTCTAAGTCACTGAAAAATTAGTTTTTTACTCATCATATGGAATGAGGCACTGCTCTCGAGATACCACAGACTACACCACTGTGTGAACCTACTCATGTACTGTGATGTTGTGTCTCCCTTCTCCATCTTGATAATCTGAATCTTTTTCTTTAGTGCTAACTTCCTATGGTCACTATTTTTCTGGAAAAAATTTGTCAAGGATTACCACATTGCATATGGAGTCTCTTTACCATGGAGATTCGAGGAAATATAGTCTTAAACTCCTACAATATGATCCCCCTCGCCTTTGCTACACACTTCTTCCATTCTACTAGAACTTGAGCATTAGATGTTGGAGGCTTCATGATATCATTATCTGCGAATTCCTTCATCCCATTATCTTCAAAAGCTTCCTCCATCATGTCCTTCCAAGCAACATAATTTAAGCTACCCTCAAGGGCATACTCGAGTCTTAGTCCATAGAAATCCATTCTTCTAGCTCTAAAGAATTGATCCTACAATTTTGATCCACCTACAAATACAACTTCGAATTCTCTTCTCCACTCTGATTCCTACTCTACTACCATGTATAAATTTAATGAGTATATTCAAAATTTCTCATGAATTTACTAGATCACAATACTTGAAGATACTCTACTCATCTAAGGAAAGAAAATCACAATTGGGAACACAAATTGTTAGCATGCATCAATATTCAACACACATACACAGAGATTTATCTAGGGGAAAGAAACTACCCAAAACCTGTTACTATTTGTATTGCATTAATCAAATAATAGAGAAGAAATACAATGCTTTCTCAAGCCCGAGCAACCCCTACACTAGTATAATATATCACACTTCCTTACACACTAACTCAAGCCAATACTTAGCCAATTTATCAGCCTTCCAAGATCCTATTTCCTTGTTTTGTTTGATGAGGAATTAGTCCCTATTAATTAGGGAAATTACTCATTAACAATTGCGCAATTCCTTTAGGCCCTTCTTTGACTGCATGCACCATATGTACAACTTGGGAAATTCTACAACTGATAGTACACTTCCCTTGAACTCCAATCTCAACTTAGTAACTTGAATTATATGCATGCATGAGTTAATTTAGGTTGATTGATCAGTTTAATTGGATGATCACTTAGTGTGAAATAGTTTATACACCCTTGACTGAACCTCCACTAGGTCTACTAATAGTTAGAACTAGTTATAGAGACATTAACTCAAATTAACTTAAATAGATTGCTACAAATTAAAAATCAATCATGTATAACTGAACCAAAGTGTATCCAACTCAAATTAACTATGTTAACTAAGTGAAAAGAGTTATGTCATATCAATTAGCTACCTCCAAGTATTCTGCTGAAAATGAAATTCAAATTTGTCCTAAGTTAATTAAGGAAAAAATAAATTAGGATTTTCTTGCCGCATTTTAAACAGTATGTGTTGTGTTATACACCATGTGGGGGTGTATGTCTTGTGATGTACATTGTGTGTATGTGTATATGTTTGGGATTAGTTCTTTGTATCCTTGGAGGATTTGGGTGAAGCCTTGTAAAAACTTGGGTTCCCTGAAGATTGTGGGTTGACTTATTAGTATCTAAATATTAAGGGTTGGGACAAATGCTCTAGAGCTTTGAAAGATCTTGGATTCCCTAGAGGTTATGGGATAAGTTATTAGTCCCTAGAGCCTACGGGTTGGGACAAATTCTTTGGAGCCCTGAAATCCTACCATGAGATCAATCTTGAGTTTTTGATATTGAGGGTAGAGGCAATATAGTCTCTAGATGCCTTTTTTTTTATATTAAAGAGAAGAGAAGGCACTAGATGCTTGGTAGGTGATGAGCCTCTGTATTGCAACAAAAATGTTGCAACTCCAAAGGCTACCAACTTTAATTATAAACTTTGGGTTCATATAAACATAAGAGGTATCGAAATTATATGTGCAACGTACAATGTGTACTTCCTTCATTGTCATGATGTAATGGAGTGAATGTAATAAAGTGAGATCCTAAACTAATTACAGAAAATGAAATGCTCGAAATTGAAACCTTAACCTATTGAAAAAAAGAAAATACAAGGAAAGAAACCTATTCTAATTACATAAATTAAATATCATGAACTAAATTTCAACCATTACATTTCAAAAACTTTAGATCCATTAGCAGGTTACATTGATTGGGCAATCAAGAAAGTCATCAATGTATTATCCAATTCATAAATTTTTCCATTAACCCAAATCGCTGAAATGTTTTGCATGAGTAAAGGGGCAAGTCCTAAGTGGTCTTTAGTCTTCCTTAATAATTTATTTAGAGCCTAGGGGTCTTGATTAAACCCTAAGGGACAATAAAAAATATTGTTGAGCGAATCTCGGCAAGTATATGCATGTTGGAAGGCTACTATAGGGTTTCCTGTAGTTTACTATAGGAAACACTAGATTTGCTATAGGGAGTTATAATTCACTGAATGACCAACCAAATCAAATCCAAATTAGATGGGAACTTTTTTTTATTGAATAGGATGTATTAAGTCTCCATTCCAAGTGGAAACACTCAAAAATACCTTTGTTAACCCATGCTAAAATATGGCAGAAAATTACTAGTCTAAAATCTAAAATCAAGAACTAGTGAGCTAGTAAATCTATCAAATGCCTAACCTAATCAAGTGAAAATGAAATGGAGTCATTTTTGTTAATAACTAGAATATTTTTTTTTCCAATGCAAGTCAAATCAACTCGATTGGAGCTTGTTAGCATGCTGTAAAAAATAGCAGGAATTTATTGTTATTTTCCACAAGAGACTTCTAAAAATCTAGATTTGGGAATAATCAAGCTAATCGAAGTATCTCAATGATTATTATGAACTTCCAAAGCTATTAAAATGATGAAATGATGCTTTGAATCCTACAAAATAACTTACTTAACCACTTAATCCAACCCTACAACAAGAAATCTAATACTAAATGCAGAAATAGAAAAAAGACAAGAACAAGAGATGCATGTGAGCATGAAGTGAAAAGAAGAAAAGTAAATGATACATAAGGGATCTGAGGCTCCTAGCATGGCCAAGCCCAAGGAAAATCGGAGTCCAATGGAGGATACCAAGATTTATAAGCTTCATGGCACGAATCTTCATTATTTTCATCGATACAATTGCATCTATGCAAGAAAAGACAATGGAGCTACAAAAATACGAGTTCTCTCTACAAGAAGACTAAAAGAAATCAACCCCTAAAGGAAAATTCCACTTGGTACTTATAAAAAATGATTAGGCTTTTGCATGAAAGGAGGAATATTTCCCCACCAAAATCCCTTAATTAGTGGACCTGGTTCCCAACATTAGGAATCTGCATTAAATGAGAAGGAACACATTCCTAGATTTTCTCAATGATTGGAGCTCCACAATTTGTGACATAATTCCAAAATATCTTGTTGATTTATTATTTAATATTGATCCTCCTATAGTAGGGAGTAGGTCCCTAGCTTATCTCCTCCTCCAAATCTCCATAATCTACCCAAGATTCTCACAATATTCCACAAAAATAAATAATATTAGGCACACATATGCAATTATCCATAAACCTTACTAATGAACATATTAAAGTTAAAAATACATTATCTAATGCAAAAATATAAGTTTAATGTGTTGAAGGATGGTCAAATGGGCCTTAATTTATGTCTAATTTAGAGGCATGGGACTTAATATATGTCTAATTTAGAAGTCCATCATACTCCCTACTGAAAGTGTTGCTCATCCTTTGAGCAACTTAGTGACCTCATTGTGACTTATTCATGGCCCTGGTGGCCTCTATCTTGTGCCTTCCTCAATCCTTTCTCTTAAAAAATTTGGTTGTAAGTTCTACAAGGACAAGCACAAAAATGTACTTGTTATTTTCATGATTGTTTAGCAGTCTTTCAAATAGAAACATATATTTCCTCTTTGCAAGTGAACTATGTTGGATTGTAGATCCATTTCATTCATATCCTCTCCCTTGAAACCTTCATTCTATTTTCACTCATTTTTCCAAAATTGTTTGTGCATAGAAAAATCACATTGTTTCTTGAGACCATTCGCTTACCTTCTTCCCCTTATTCCAGATGTGTTCTTGAATATTTTTCAATTGGGAAAGGTCTTCCACATCCTTTTCCAACCTTATTCTACCTCTTTCTACCATTTGGACACCTTTGAAACCTTCAAAACACCTTTACATGAGAACTAGGACATCTTGTAGTAATTTTTCTACTAACCACAAGAAACCATGTAGCGGTTCCTATAGTACTATGAGAAACCCTGTAGCAATTCCTGTAGTACTACAAGAAACCCTGTTTAAACCTGTTTTGATAAAAAATAATGGTCTGAGCCTACGATAGGCTCTCAACTTAACTTCCATGTCTTTCTCCCATTTCTATGACATCTTTCAGGCCTTGGACAAAAGCTAGAAAGATATTAGAGACCTCTTGGAAAACCTCTTTTCATCACTGTAGTTTGAGTTCTATTTTGATGAAGAATGTCTTCTTTCCTTTTTTGGCCTTCTTATTCTCTTTTGTGGCCTCGATGATTGCCTAATAGCCTTGGAGTTCTCTGTTTTGATTAGGTCTCTCCTAGGCACTACCATATTGAGTTTTAGCACAATTTGTTCCTTTCTTCCTTCTTGTGGCAACATTCTTCCTTCCTGTAGCAGTCACTCCTCCTCTTTGAAGGTCTTCTAACTATATGAGAGTGATGAGAAATGATGTACATGGTTTAGAGGATGATGCGGGATCAGGGAGAGTAGTGGAGGTTTGTGAAAATGGAGAGGATGTAATCTATGTGTTTTTTCAAGAATTTTTAGGGTGAGACAGAGTGTAGGGTTTGTTCTTGAAAAATATTCTTTTTTTCTTATGAAATGGGATGGATTAATGATGGATAGATAGTGGATATGAAGTGGTGGAGGGGTTGGAGTGTTGTGGTGACTTGGCCTTTGCAGAAATTTCTTCTTTTAACTATTGTCCCCATTCTTCGAAATCATTACCCTTCCTAATTTGGCTTTCCACATTGCATGAGTGAAGGAGTGAGATGTAGTTAACTAGTTGAAGGCAGTTGAGATTGCTAACCCATCCTTAGCTTATAAAATCTCATATGTCATGCATTGGGAACAAATTTCTAGCTATAATATGCTCAAGAGAAGAGGTCAAGAATATTGCATACATGTACCTACCTGATGGTTGTTGGAGAGACATGCATGTTGCTACTAAGTTGATGATCTATCCATGGTCCTCTAGAGGGGATAATTTCCTTTGTTTTATTATGCATAGGTCTTCATAGCTTGGTGATTCTAAACCTCTGTCTTCCAAGTACCATCTGCAAATTGTCTTAGTCAAATCCGACCTTCTGGGAGTGTTGGGCTTGGCCATGGGCAATGTTCACCTTCCCTATACCTTATTCCACCATTAGACACCTTTCCCAAACTTTATTTCACCTTATGTACCTTATTATATCTTTCAGCCAGTTTCCTATAGTAAACTACGATATAATACTATAGGAAACCCTGTAGCAGCTTCTTTAAACCCATATCTCCCAAATGGTATACTGGATTGACCTGAAATTTTTTGAGCACGTTTCCATCATCCTTATGCACCTCCCCATAAAAAAATTTGGCAAATGGATGCATGAATCTCAAGGAAAAGAAACAACTGAAGTTGATGGAGGTCGATTTCTTAGAAACCGTGCATTGGAATTTTCTGAAATTTCTTGGGCATGTTACCATCATCCATATGCATCTTCCAATGAAACTAATTTTTAAATTGATGCACAAATATCAAGAAAATACAAAAAATGTTGTAGGTGATGGAGGTTGATTTCTTGAAAACTGTGCACTGTAATTTACCGAAATTGTTTGAGCATGTTACCATCATCCATATGCATATCCACCTAAAACATCTTGGCAAATGTATGCATGGTTTTCAAGATATGAAAAAGATAAACTTTTTCTCTATGTTGTAACACCCTCTGAGGTAAATGTGCATATAAAAAACATAATACGAACATAAATACAATAAACATATCAGTTATCAAAATCCATATATATATCAGTACATTTGCACATGAAAATCAAGGGAATGAATTTTTCATTAATAAATGCAATGAACCAACCAGTTATGGGACTACCACGTTCCACCCAACCAGAGATTGGCTGAGCCAAGTATCTCTTTATCCAATCACCCCCATGCCATATTCCAAGCATGAATGTGGGATCTCAGAGAACACATCAATCAAAACTCATCCAGGGCTTCCAAAGGTCATCCACCTCAACCCATAAAACAATGATTCCACCTCATCGTCGGACATCACCAAAAACCATCCTCAGATTGGTCTCCATCCAAGCCTTCTAGGGCTTCCAAAGTGTTTGTCCAACCAAGGCTTCCAGAACTAGTAACTCAACGCACAACTTATACAAGGCTTCCAGAGCTTTTGTCCAACCAAGTCTTCTAGGACTAGTAACTCAACCCACCAAGGGCTTCCAGAGCATTTGTCCAACCAGAGTTTCCAAGACTAGTAACTCAACCCAAGCTATTACATGGCTTCCAGGACTAATAACTCAACCCAACCTAAGGAAACACGAGAACCAACAAAAAAAAGCAATGAAAGTAAAACCACAATCACCATGGTTATCCAGGAAATGGCAAGGCTAGGCAATCCATTGTTGATCCAGGCAATCCTCCATGCCAATGATAGATCACAACCAAGAAACCACATGCATGCCAAAACTAGTGAATAAATCATACATGCAACTCAATACCTACAAGCAAATCTGATGTAGTTGTTGATGTTGATTCCTTCTTGCACTTTCCTGTTCTTCCTTTGCCTTATTGCTATAAAAATCCAAGTATTCCACACCCTCCAAGAGTATTCCAAGAAAACTCTAAGTATCCAAGAGTATGAGAGAGAGAGAGAGAGAGAGTAATGATAGAGCTCCAAAGCTAAACTAACTAAGTTTTACCCACGATCCTCAGAAGCCTTTTTATTAACGAGGCTTCTATTTTCTTCATTTTGCATTATTTTCCTTCAACTTCCTCCTCATGTGCAACATGTGACCTTTCACCTTCCTTTTCTCCTTAATTCCATTATTTCCATAAATAAATGTGCCAAAATTCATTTTTTCCTATCTAATGCCTTAGTCATTGCCTTCGCCAATTTCCTAAGCCATAAACAACCAAATGAACACCCACTAGGATGTCGTGCCCACCATTCAGCTTGGATACGTGTCTCATCATCTATGGTATTTATATATTTTTACATGGAATTTTTACTAGGGCCGTTACAGAACCTTCCCTGTTGGGGGAACAACATCCTCAGTGTTTAATGACACCTATAACCAACATGACTATTGAGAAGAAAACATATTTCCCATGGAGCTTTATAACATAGCTCATTGCAGTATTTACAATGAATGACCTACTCAAAAGAAAAACATCATGACAACATGAGAAGATAAAAATCATACCACATATTGGAGCTTTATAACACAACTTATTATGGTATTTACAATGATATACACATATACACATTTTCTTAACCAACAAATAAATGATATGATGCCCATATCAATCAACAAGGGAAGCTAGAGGCTCACACCTCAACCCTCAAAGTAATACTAGAATTCACTTCCTTCCCTGAAAGTCTAGAATTCACTCCAAAGTCAAATCTACATCTAATGTCTAACACTATAATCTTGCACCACTTTTCTTCTGAGCGAACAATTACTGGCTATTTTTTCTAGGGCGCACTCCCAATGTGCATATGATTCCATCTAGCAATGTTAATGGCCAAAAAACTCCATCCGTGACCTTCCCTTCTTTGCTACAAAGTCCCTCAGGAATCTAGTCACCCCTTTTGTGTAGTCACTCACCTTCTATGTTCCACTAGCACCCCCATCCTGGGCAGTGCATCCCATAACAAGGTTTCCTCACATCGGAAGATACAAAAACCAAGGCATATCCCTGCCTCAAAACTACCATACTGGTCATAGCATGCTCATGGAAATCAATGGACACAATTGGGCATCAGTGTCCCACAATGGCCATGCTCCTAAAGTACTTTAACAACATATTGTTGCATGTTCCAATTTCTTTCGTTGTTGTTGCTAATTCTTGCAGTCGATTTTGGCCACTCAACTGGGAATATTCCTGCATTATTGTACCAAGCACATAACTTCCATTAGATTTAAAATAAATTAAAATGAATTCACATCATACCTCATTGGTATCTCGTCAATAAGGTGTATTTTCAATCTTGTTCGCTTCCTAACACAACAAGTCAAACTAGTATATTTGACCAAATCAACATGTATAAAGATATCACATCAAGTTAGATCAAAACATAGCCATCAAAATCATAAATTATATGTAACCATCATAAACCAACATCATAAATCACATATAATCATCATATACTAGAATCATAAATCACATGCATAATAAAACTGAAACACAATAGTGATACTTGTCCTTTATTGATCCTTACTAATAGCTTTGTCTTTATTTCATATGCACTCTAGATCGGTTGCTACACCTAACAAACACCCAGTGCCTTCTCCTCAACCATGTGGATAGGCACATAGTGTGGATCACATACATACAACCACATGGCATACCACATGATGCAATACATGCATCTACACCTTACATACAATATATACACCTACACCCAATGTATACAATACAATGCATCCATCTATACCCGATGTGAAATACCACCCAATACATGTACCTACAGAGAGTACCACAAAACAAGTACACATGCCACAATACCATGACTACATGATGCACATACATAATACCACATGCCCATAAAACAACATGGATGACATGCACACAATACCACACGTGTACCAGTACCATATGTACAACATGTACATAGTACCACCTATACACTGCACCACCTGCATGACGTGTGCACAACATCACATTTACGTGGCACCACTTGCACAATGTGTACACAACACCACATGTACACTACACCATTGTACAACATGTACACAATACCACATGTACATAGTGCCACACGCACGATGTGTATGCAACACCATATGTACATAACATCACATGCACGACATGTACACAACACCACATGCTCATAGCACCCTATGTACAACATGTACACGTCACCACATTCTCACAGCACCACTTGTACAATCATGCACACAACACCATATGTACCTAGCACCACATGTACAACATGCACACAACACCACATGTACATAGCACTACATATCCCACATGTATCTAGCATCATATGTACACAACACTGTATATCCAATATGCACATAGCACCATATACACACACGCTGCATATACATCATGAAGATAGTACAATATATATACAACACCCCATAACATTGCATAAATAACATGTACACATGCTATGTATACACAACACCAAAAGTACACATCATAGATGCAACATGTACAACATATATAACATATGCACAACAATAGTACCACACATCCAGAACCACACTGACTCTACCAAGGAACCCTGCTTCTAGTGTCTTACCCATGCTTGTCTTAGCATGCCGTGGACCACAATGCTTTCATTATGTTGGTGCATCCTTTGGTATAACATGTCCACAACATAGTCATAATATAATCACATAATATCAACTCATAACCACATAATATTGACCTCATATATTTATCATGACTACTCTTCCTGCTTGATTCCTCATGAACCAGGAACCTCTTCATGTCATTTAGTTGTGTAAGCAATTTTTCCTTCACAAGAATGATCCCTCACAATCCCCATCAGGCAGTGACATAGATACATAGATACATAAATATATAATCATTAGCATAAAATAGTCATCACCTTGTCATACAACTACATACATACATTCATGTATACATATATAAACATTAGCATAATCATGATCATAACATAATTACCAGATAACACAAGTTCTAGGTTAATATAAATTCCTTTATTCATGCAACACATGTGCAACATTGAGAACAATAGTTCCCAACATAACCAAGGCATGTGATGCCTCAAATCCATTTACTTTACCTTTTCTTATTACCTTTCTCATGACTATCCTACTACCATCCATTTACCACAATGGACCCAGTCAGTCCAGCCGACTGTCGTAGCCTTACCTTCCATTGTACTTACTCATGCACTGAGCTTCATCTGAATCTTGCATTACCTTTCGGGTACCACATAGCTCTCCCCAAGCTCCATCTCTTTCCCAACCAATTCCCAAGACTCAAAACAATAAAAGAGAATATTAGAAAAAACCAAGAAGAAGACAATGAAAGCCCATAATGATATTACACTACAACAAAGTGGCAAGACCTTGCACCAGACATAAAAAAAAACCATAAATCAAGCTCAAAAGACCAAAGCACAAGACTGACACCTTGACTCAATCCCCATGGTTCCCAAGGAAATCCCAACATGATCCATCTTCAAGATTTCATGGCTACCTGTCTTTCCATACAACTCCCTTCATCATGTTTCCATAAACACATAACTTTCAATTTATAATTAAGCATAATAATACACTAGTTACCTCATATAATTGTGCCAAGCACACTTCTTGCAACTGAACACATCCACACCATATCTCAAAAGACTCCAATCCTTTAACAAATCCACTTGTGCTTAAAGACTAGTTAATATACCTATCAAGTGCATGTTCATGAATATAACACATATCCACATAATGTCAGACAAAATGAAGGTTAAAAAGACTTCATGTGTACAAATCACTCATCCATTTGAAATTAGGGTTTCCAAACATAGCCAAAGGAATTCTTGCACAATTCCTTTCTTTTACCTTTTTACCTTGTCGGAATCAAGGCTTACTATATGATGTCACACCACCCAACTGTTAGTTATATAGACACATCAACTATTACCTTGTCATGCCAATACCAGGAATGTTACCCTAGAACTACTCACACATGTCAACCACATGTTTCAAATATCAAGACAATCTTATCTATTAATTTTAAATCAATTTTTACCAAGACTAACAATCATGTCATAATCCATAGTCAACTCATAGTCATCAATCATAATACTACAACTATCATCTACTATACTGAAGTAGATATCAAATGTCTCAACACATATTTTTTAGTACAATCATCTTAAAACAAGATCATCTTAACACATACTCATATTATGGAATTCATCAAACATTCATGATAAATAAATCAACTAGATGACATAATCAACAGTCAAGTATCAACTATATGACATCAACAATTGATATCTTAATGTATCTCAGGGCAAGTGATCTCGTTTGCACAATCAATCTAATTACACGATATAACTTTACAACACATCATCACAAGCACTCATACACATATGCAAAGTCAATCTAGATTAGTATGACACCATCTCACAAATATGTCAAACATAACCATCTGCATAGGTCAAACTAAGTTAACACAATACATAGAATATCAAGATCTTCAAGGCAATGAACATAACCATCACGCATATGACCAATCCAAATTATAACATCAATATATCAATGAAATGACCCTAATCATTAAGTTAATAGCATAAAACAACAATAATCTATAGATGATACTCATCAATAACATACAACATAATCATCAAGTTATCTAATATAAATAAAAAATAGCAATGCATACAACTACGAGTTACTATCATTCTTGACTATCTCACACATGTGCATATAACCACTCTAGTCATCTAACATCTATCATGAATGTAACCATAACATCAAATACATGTTCATAAACCTAATGTATATAACCCTAAGTGTTATAGACATATTTGGGCACTGCAACCCCAATCACATATGTCCATAAACCAAGGGCTCCTAAACCCCTAAAAGTGTTGTTTCATACCCTAAAGGATTAAGGTCAACTGATTACATCATTTCTGAGAAGTTCTCCCTAAAAACTGCTCAGAACTAGTCAAAACTGGACCATATAAACTGCTCCATGCTAAGGGTACGATGCATCTCACTTGCTACAAACAAGGGATGTGATGCATACTGAAAAGCCCTTCTGTAGGGTGCGATGAGCAAGAACAAACAAATGATAGAGGTAGTTTGCTAGGCAAAAACTCAGAGAATCTTCTAGAAACTTCTCATTTGACACTTGCCTCTTTGAATTCGCCTAGGGATGAGTAAGAGATCATGAAATCTCCAAGTGGAACCAAGAACTATTAATGAAATGACACTAATCAAAATCCTAGAAGCTAACTCACCCACCTGCAAATATCTATATATGGATGCCTCATCCTAGAGATCCAGAGGCTGGAATTTTGTATTTTGTAAGGAAGTGTTGTTAGTTTCTTTATGAGACATTGTATTGTTGGGTGATCTAGCTTTTCATGAGGTGAAGAGGGCTTTCATGCTGGGAGGATGGCACTAGATTAGACAGCTGGGTTGTGGTCCTCTCTTCTACTACTTCTATCAATAAATCTATTTGAGTTTTCCTCCATATAATTGTATATTTCTGAATCTTTTATCTTTTTATGCATTTGTATGGTTCATGTGCATCTGATTCCACATTGTTTATGGTTATATATCTCTATGCTTTGATGGTATTTTGTTTCTTTGACTCTACAGGTGTTCTTTGAAGTGAGACAAGTGTGAAAGGAGTAGCGAAAGCTCTATCAAGCGAGAGAGGAAAAAAGCAAGGAGCCAAGCGAAAGACTGAGGTTGGTGCTCTTTGCTTCTCCCTCATCTATCTCTCATAAAGGAAAACACAAGTTAGTTTGAATTGTTTGTTTCTAAGATAGCTACCTATCGTAGTGGGACTAGCATATCTGAGTAGACACTAGTTTTCCCGAAAACAAAATGGTGACTCCACTAGGGAGAGAATAGTTTTTTTGTTTGTCACTGTTGTTTGATTTATAAATTACAGACGGAGCCTGAAGTTAAGCCAGCTAGCCTTCGAACTTCTTTTGCTATGCAACTGCAAAGTAGATCAACGCTACTTTAGTCAATCTCTCGGTTGGTTTATGAACTGAACATCTAACTTGCAAACATCCTAAGTGCCCTGGTGGTAGCTGAAATAACCTCATTATATCAGCCCCTATACTTTGTGTTTACTGCCTATCATAAGCTTAGCCTAAATCCCTAAACTTAGCTACAAACTATGAGTGAAAACCAAGCTCAGTCTTGTCCCTGGACCATCGCACTATCTCTTAATAGTAGTCTAGATGCATCGCACCTCCCATGTGCTACAGGTGAGATGCATCCTTGTTTCCCTTAAGGCCTATGTGCGATGATTGAGTGAGACTGCTCCTCTCTCCAGATTTTGGTTTTTTCTTCATTTTTTTCAACTCTATTCAGTAGTTTTACTGTGATTAGTATATCACTATTGAAACTCTCTTCCTTTACATTATTTAGCCTCCATTGATAAGGAATTGTGAATGTTTTTTTAATGTATTTTTCATCATTTACAGTCCTCCTTTGCAAAAAAGTAGCTTAATCAAACTGTCGTCTTTTGATTTGAAAGTGTCACAACTATCGTTTTCAGTCAAGAAAAGAGTGTCGTAAAGTCTTCCTCTTTTAGATAGTTGATTACAATTTTTCCAATTGTATTTGATTTGAATTATCAATTCTTTTAAGTGTCGAAAATTGTTTTCCATTCGAAAGTGAAAGTGTCGTCTTAGTCTTCCTTTCGTTTTCGAAAAGAAATTGCCAAAGTATCTCTTTGAGGAAAAGTAATTCAGATCTATACTTAGTTTTATTTTTGTCATTCTCATATTAAGAAAGCGGAAAAAGAAATACATGCATGTGCATTTGCATTTAGATTACATGCGGAAATTGACTTAGGAAAAGTGCATTTAGTATGTGCTCTCTAGTCTATGTTGAAAGAAATTTTTACTCTTCTTTCCTTAGTAGCTAGGATTTTCATTGCTAAAAGAAAATAAATGACTATTTATCATCTTAGATTGCATATTTAGGAATTGTACATCTACATCATGCAGTGAACCTTGAAAGGCAAACTTATTAAGAAAAGTGCTAGTATGGACTTGTGCTCCCATGTACCATCGAGTGTATATTGGGAGACCGCAATAGGCTGATATCCTTTATCCTTAGGAAGCTGTGTCTATCGCCCTATCGATCGCAATGCACTGAACATAGCATTCGGGAATATTGACTACCATACATAAAGTCCTCGGTAATTTCTCTATAATTTACCACCGATGTGTATATTGTAGTTTTTTGATTGGCTTGGTAATACCTCTGTCTAGACTTCCAGAGCAGTCACTTTCATTCCTTTTTAGACTCCTTAAAAGAAAAGGTCCATCTAAGCACTTGTCACTTCAGGCTCATAAAAAATCGAAGGCAACTAGAGTCATATTTTGCTTTTCTCAACTCTTAAAAATTGAAAAAGCAAGGTGTGTCAAAGAGTCATAAAATTTATTTTAATCAGAATAACATCATTGTTCCCTCGTTGGTCTTAGGTTGAGAAAATGGAGTCCACCAATCAATGATTTCCCGTTGGGGGGAATCCTAGTCCTTTCCCTTCTTGGGGAGATATTTGTGCTCCATACATGGCTACATTGTCCCTTCCAAGACTCACAATTGGCCTGCCAGTATGGCTATTCTCAACCTCTGTCATTCAAAACACCGTAATTCCTCAGCAATCAAATCAGCAACTAGATGATACTCAAGTTCCTCCCCCACCTTCCACTTCATTTGTTTCTCCCTCTCCTTCTTCCTCTTCGCTTGGTGAAACTAGTAACACTAGAAACCAAGTAACTGATAAGAATAAGAAAGGGAAGGAGAAGAAGAAGAAGAAGAAGCCAACGACAAAAGGGGCCAACTAGGCATTGTCTATCGAAAATCCACACATTGCACCTTCCAAACCTAAATCTCCATGTGTCATTTACAAAGGAGACCACTATCATCGAGATTGACCTTACATCTCACAGATCTTGAGAGACTGGTCTCCCCGCTTGCACAATCTAGTGTCTTCAACCTCTATCGATCATGTTGATAGTGCACCATCAACTAGTGAAAATGAAGTCAATGGAAAGAAAGGAAGATCTAAATTTCCTTGTAGGCTGTGTGAAGGTGATCATGCCCTCCACCCTTGTCCTTTTTTGGACAAAGCTAAAAGATTCTTGCATAACCATCGTGCTTCACCACAGCGACTTCCACCTCGATACAAGAGACTCGTGCCGAATCCATCACTAGTTGAAAATTTGACTGACACACCTCTGCTGTCAGTCAAAATGCCTATCATTGAAGATAAACCCTCTGATTCCACACCAGACCAAAGTCAACAGGTCGAGATGGTAGTCGACCCAGTCTTGTCTTCAAAAGTTCCATCTTCAGATGATATAGTCTCCAAAGAGAATGAGAACGATACCGTTCAAATTCTTTTTGTT
The DNA here is from genome assembly GCA_000404065.3 of Pinus taeda. Lineage (NCBI taxonomy): Eukaryota > Viridiplantae > Streptophyta > Pinopsida > Pinales > Pinaceae > Pinus > Pinus taeda. The sequence goes on along the minus strand of APFE030382024.1, from coordinate 204,920 downwards.
AACATAGAATCTAATGAACATGGGGGAAATCTACCCATTCCTTTACCACATGAAGGAAGTTCCTCAATTCAATAGATTCATCCGACCATTTATTCGGACCCTCCTCCAAGCAATCTAGCCATTTCCTTTGATTGGCATCTACTAGTGAGACCTCGCCTACCATCTAATGTGCCATTCCGAATCATAATACAAGCTTACATAATGATCATGGCTAACACTATCATAGATGAAGGGGCTTCTGTGAGTATCCTTTCCTCAAATACTTGGAAAGTGCTTGGTTCACCATGGCTTCTGCCTAGATTTGAAATTTGTTAGGCTTCAATAAAGAAACCAGTTGACCGTTAGGGATCCTTCCAAATTTGCCTATAACTTTGAGAAGGAAAACTGTTCATCTGAATGTGATGGTAGTCCAAGGGCCACTAGATTACAATCTACTCCTTGGGCGGGACTACATTTACAACATGGGAGCTATTGTTTCCTCACTCTTTCGGGTGATGTGTTTCCCGTATGAAGGCAGAATGGTCCAACTCGTTGACCAACTTTCATTCCCTGGTTCAAACATGGCTACTAATCAAATGCCATCCCTAAATGGTATTTTTGCACAAGGAATGTCTCATCAACCTCCAGTCCATCCACCTGATGATCGCGAGTGATTTGGTGAATGTGACGAACCCAGGGGGCATCTACCCTATTCTACTTTAGTAGAAAAAATCCCAGATATAAGATAGGATTCCGCGTAGGACATACAACCAGTCCGACACACCTGTCCGTTTAGGATATGGGATCAGTTTGGAATAGGATTCCCTCATCATAGTTTATGTGATTACCAGTGGATCCACACCTTTCACCTTTGTCTATTTCGATGGACAGAGTCAAGGAAGTGTTTTGTTTGCAACGCAGATGAAACAACCTTGATTTAATGCAAGAACTTCAGTATGGTAACCTGGAAACTCTCATTTCCCTTATCTGGGGGCATGAAAACATTTTTTACGCAAGTGAAAAGTGACCAACGTAACTCTAACCCTGTAGTTTTACTAACTTCAACTGCTTAGGTTAGGTGATTGGTTTGATCCACCATTCACCTTTGCCAGGACCAGTAGCGACGGCAAAGCAAAGGAAAAGTTTTGTATGAAACTATCCTACCTAATCCCGGTAGTTCATTAACCCTTAGGACAGTAGTTGGTCATTCCTAGCTTGCATACAAAAGGCTTCGGAGCAAAGTTTCGCATGGGGCAAGCTCCCTAAAAAATGAACCTACTAATGAGAGACATCCTTAAAGATGACTGGCACGAGCATGTTTCTACGAAGTTCAAGCTCGTTAAAAAATAAACCTAGCAATGAGAATATGTTCCCCCAGAGTTCAAGCTCATTAAAAAATGAACCCACCTTCGGTAAATAATCTTTGTGTTCACACTGCTATCAACTTTTGAGCCTTGGTCGTGTTCTTACCATCACCTCCACTTTTTAGCCACTCTTACGCCTCCACTTGATGTTTACCCTTTTGAGGAATAGCTACAACGAGTGATTCTATTAGCCACCTTCTTTACGCTGCCGTGATTGAAAATTTCCAAACTTACTTGGAACCGGCGACTACCCTAAAATATCACTTGTTCCTCAAAAAATGAGTCTCTTTTAAGCTCTTTTTAGACTCGTAAAATATGAAAATATTGCCGAGAAATTGGCCTCTCTAGCTCATTAAAGTGATTGGAAGTTGCATATCTCCTCTATATTTTAATATTTTTGGACCTAAGGGATCATTACACAAAAAGATCGAGCACTTGTATTTTTCGGCTCACTAAAGTGATCGGAAAAGTCATCCCTTTCGTATTATTTTATACTTTTCAGACTTAAGGGATTATACTACGAAAAAGGACTACTAGATTTTCATTTCCGTCTATTTTCAAACTCTCTAAAACTGAAAAGGACCGAGTTATCTTTGTCGTTAAACTCGTTAAAAAAATAGCAACAAACTTGTCCATATGGACAAGAGCGAGTTTTACTGTCGCTAGGCTCACTAAAACATAGCGACAGGTTTTCCCAAAGGGAAAATTATAGAACAAGAATATGTTATCCTCCTCAAGCTTGACAAAAATAAAGAGGTACTGGTCAGCAATGACTGGGGAAAAAAGGGAAGAAAACTTGGAGAACTTCATTGATAGCAGGTCGCTCTTGAACATGACACTTTCACTCCATCACCATGATTGAGTTGGGTTGGGTTATTCCGTTCACTGGTCATATCACCATTGGTCCTCCGTATCATCCATTTTTGGGGTTAATGCTACCAATCCATTTTAGTGTTGCCGATATGTTCAAGAGAAGTCACTTAGAGAATTCACCAACCCAGCTAATGCCTCATCCACTGCAATACCTTCACACTCCATTTTTCATGACCGCCACTCTGAACCTTGTATCATCAGATCGTTTTCACCTCCACGAAACCATTTGCTATGTTCTGTGTCATAGATGTGGGATTCATTAAGGCCCTCCTACGACGGGTAACTTCTTGTTGACATCAGCTCATTTTCCAAGAAGTTGATTTAGGAACAACCCTTTCAGCACTTTGAAGCTTGCATGCCTCAATGGCAAGTTTCTCACTTCCGGCGACAGGTTTACATCAATGGCCTTCGACCAAAAGGTTGCTTGGTGTTCGACATTGACTCATGTATTCACACCACATGAATTGTACTATAGTACTTTGAGGGTCATTATCATTATTGGTGATTCCTCTTGCACCTATTAATAGCTTACATCATTGGCTGGTAATCAGGCGATGTCTTTCCATGTTCGACTTCATAACATCTTTTCACATGGATCGACTTGTACTTCGGGAAAAGATTGAATGAGTTTGAAGACCCTGAATCTAGTTTCATCCATCCGAGCTATGATATATTGAGGAAAATAAAGACATCAAATGTACTGCATAGCTGCATAGATAATCATCCAAGCTAAGGGATTTATGCCTCTACTAGAACTGTCAGTCTGCCATACAGACAATTGTTTATCGTATGTACATGAAAATGAATTTATAAAGCTGAGCATGGGAATGCCCGCCACAACTAGATCATGAAAATATTATGAAGATAATGTATTGTATTGTATCTTATTATAGGTCACCTTCTAGTTCGAAAAACCTCAGATCCTCATGATAAAGCATTTCACTCAACATCAAAAGATTTACGACCTCATGCTTTGGGGGCAATTGTTATAGACATATTTTGGCACTGCAACCCCAATCGCATATGTCCATAAAGCAAGGGCTTCTAAACCCCTAAAAGTGTTGTTTTGTACCCTAAAGGATCAAGGTCAACTGATTACATCATTTCCCAAAAGTTCTCCCTAAAAAACTGCTAAGAACTGGTCAAAACTGGACCATACAGACTGCTCCATGCTGAGGGTGTGATGCATCTTACCTGCTACACACAGAGGATGTGATGCATACTAAAAATCCCTTCTGTAGGGTGCAATGAGTGAGAGCAAACAAATGGAAGAGGTAGTTTTCTAGGTGGAAACTCAAAGAATCTTCTAGAAACTGCTCATATGACACTTGCCTCTCTAAATTCGCTTAAGGATGAGTAAGAGATCATGAAATCTCCAAGTGGAACCAAGAACTATCAGTGAAATGACACTAATCAAAATCCCAGAAGCTGACTCACCCACCTGCAAATATCTATATATGGAACCCTCATCCTAGAGATCCAGAGGCTGGAATTTTGTATTTTGTAAGGAAGTGTTGTTAGTTTCTCTATGAGACATTGTATTGTTGGGTGATCTAGCCTTTCATGAGGTGAAGAGGTCTTTCATGCTGGGAGGATGGCACTGGATCAGACAGTTGGGTTGTAATCCTCTCTTCTACTTCTTCTGTCAATAAAGCTATTTGAGTTTTCCTCCATATACTTGTATATTTCCGAATCTTGTATTTCTGTATACATTTTTATGGTTAATGTACATCTTATTCTACATTGTTTATGGTTATAGATCTCTATGCTTTGATGGTATTTTGCTGCTTTGACTCTACAGGTGTTCTTTGAAGCGGGACAAGTGGGAAAGGAGTGGTGAAAGATCTATCAAGGGAGAGAGGAAACAAGCAAGGAGCCAAGCAGAAGACTGAGGTTTGTGCTCTCTACTTCTCTCTCATCTATCTCTCATAAAGGAAAACAAAAGTTACTTTGAATTGTTTGTTTCTAAGATAGCTACCCATCTTAGTGGGACTAGCAAATCTGAGTAGACACTAGTTTTCCCAAAAACACTAAGGCATATAATAATCCTTAACTTACACACCCGCATGCAAAACATACACTCCATGTATGACGGTCTTCTCTTATCCCAATGTCTAATGCTACAAACTCATTATGATGATCTACATCCCTTGCTCTATCTCAACTAGCTCATTAGCATCATAACAACCAATAACATCATGATGAACTAAATTGCATACAATGGCTTCACAAAGCATGTTTGACCTACTATACATGCATAATTATAGCCACGACCATACATTCGTAACAATAACCATTACTCCATTGTACACATTGCCACATGCAACCAAAATTTTGCATAAGCAATACAAAATCAACTACACCTACGCATAAATGCATGTTGTCGAACATAAGCGATCAATTCTTGTAATCAACCTACAGGACTGATACATGTAATCAAAATATTAAAAAATGTAACCTAACATACAAGGATGTAAGTAGCTATCATGAAATAAACATGTAAGTGACATATAATTCATACACAGTCAGTCACATGTTCCAAAAATCAAGACATCATGTCTATTAATTTGGAATCAGCATTCGCCAATACTAACAACCTATAAGAATACCCCCTTACTATCCATGGTCCACACTAAGGTAGAAGAAGGAAGCTACAATGATGGCCCGATCTCCAATGTCCAATTATGGAAATGGGATCTCCAAAGCTCTACTAAATTTAACCACATTTGAAAATAAATTGATTTTATTTCTCATAAATCTATATGAGACTAAGTCAGAACCATTTCACTTATTCCACTTGTAAAATAATAACTAAAAACATGCCACTTTTCCATTTCCTTACATGCAATTTTTCAAATTCCTTGCATGCAACCTTCCAAATTCCCTAAATGAAACTCTTCAAATTCTTTGCATGAAAATAAACATAGATCCACTAAATCCATATTATCATATGACAATACTATTCCATCAAAAAAAATAACATTTTCTTCAAACAATTGCCATACATTTACATTTTTCTTCAAACAACTATTATACTATTACATTTGCATGTAAGCATTTCTTCAAACACTTTACATGAAAACTAATATAGAAAACTATTTGCATAAAAGTAAGCATATATCAACTACAAAAATACTATTACAGTCAATACTATCTCCAACCACAAACAACATACTCAATGGGGCATTTTATCAAACAATTTGTATGCAATTAATCATTGAACCATTTAAGCATTTCATCAAACACTTTGCATGCAAACTAATATAGAGAATGCTTCAATGTATATATCCTAAATTGTAGTAAAACAAGTTATGGAAACTGAACCATATGATCAGTGGTATTATCCCTCACTATGGTTCAAGTTTCAACTTTGGGTATTTCATAGATGAAAAGTTATAACAAAATACCAACACAATCCTATTTGGTGCACAATTCTATAAGTAGGTAGAAAGCTCGACTTCTACTGGTCATATCTTCTACAATATATCGAAGAAATATCTGAACTTTCTATTACAATATCAGTGGGATTCCCCCTCATTGTGGAAAATAATTTAGCTCCTGAGAGTGCCCAGATGAAAAGTTATAACAAAAATGTTAGCATGACCTGTTTGAGGCCCAATTTTAGGAGCATTCAGAAGGCTCAACTACCTCTACTCATATCTCCTAAGATATTGCGACCCAATATCTGAAATTTATACCACATAATCAATGGTATGTCCCCTTAATGTGGAAAATTTTTCAGCTTCTGAAAGCCTACAAAAGATGAGTTATTGCAAAAATTCCAACATGGACTATTTAAAGATGCATTCAGGAATGTCATCTTCCTTATATCATAATTCCTAAAGTATTGTGAACCAATATCTAAAATTTTTACCACATTGTCAGTGGGAATTACATTCAATATGGAAAAAAAATTCAACTTCTAATATGCCACAGAAGAAAATTTATAACAAATATGACAGAAAGGTCTAAAATTTAACCTTTGTTCTTCATTTCACCTATGATAGGGCCCATCCAGTCCAAGTGTTTGAACCATGCTCTGATGCCACTTTGTAACACCCTATGGTGTAAATGTGCATATAACAACATAATAGGAATATAAATACAATAAACATATTAGCCATGAAAATCCATATATATATTAGTACATTTGCACATGAAAATCAAGGGAATGAATTTTCCATTAATAAATGCAATGAACCAACTAGTGATGTGACTACCATGTTCCACCCAACCATATATTGGCTAATCCAAGTATATATTTAGTCATTCACCCCCATGCCATATTCCAAGCATAAATGTGGGATCTCAGAGAAGACATTAATCAAAACTCATCCAGGGCTTCTAGAGGCCACCCTCCCCAACCCATCAAATAGTGATTCCACCTGATAGTTGGACATCACCAAAAACCATCATCAGATTCATCTCCATCCAAGCCTTCCAGGGCTTCCAGAGTGTTTATCCAACCAATGCTTCCAAAACTAGTAACTCAAACCACAACTTATACAAGGATTCTAGAGAATTTGTCTAACCAAGGCTTCTAGAACTAGTAACTCAACCCACAACTTATACAAGTCTTCTAGAGCGTTTGTCCAACCAAGGCTTCCAAGACTAGTAACTTAACCTACTAAGTGCTTCCAGAGCATTTTTCCAACCAGGGCTTCCAGGACTAGTAACTCAACCCAAGTTGTTACAGGGCTTCTAGAGCATTTGTTCAACCAGGGATTCCAGTACTAATAACTCAATCGAAGCTAAGGAAACATGAGAACTAACAAAAACAAAGCGATGAAAGTAAACCCACAATCACCATGGAAATCCAAGAAATGGAAAGGCTAGGCAATCCACTGTCGATCCAGGCAATCCTCCATGCCAGTGATAGATCACAACCAAGAAACCACATGCATGTGCGATGCATGCCAAAACTAGTGAATAAATCATACATGCAAATCGATACCTGCAAGAAAATCTAATGTAGTTGTTGATGTTGATACCTTCTTGTGCTTTCATGTTCTTCCTTTGCCTTATTGCTCCATGAATCCAAGTATTCCACACCCTTCAAGAGTGTTCCAAGAAAACTCTAAGTCTCCAAGAGTATGAGAGAAAGAGAGAATAATGAGTGAGCTCCAAAGCTAAATTGACCAAGTCTTCCCCACTCATCCTCAAAACCCTTTTTATTAATGAGGCCTCTATTTTCTTCATTTTCCATTATTTTCCTTAAACTTCCTCCTCACATGCAACATGTGACCTTTCACCTTCCTTTTCTCCTAATTTCCATTATTTTTATAAATAAATGTGCCAAAATTCCTTCTTTCCTCTTTAATGCCTTAGCCATTTCCTTTTCCAATTTCCTTAACCATAAAAAATGAAATAAAAACCCACTAGGATGTCCTTCCTACCATTTATCTTGGAATATGTGTCCCATCATCTGTGGTATTTATATATTTTTACATGGAATTTTCACCAGGGCCGTTACCTATGTATTTTTGTTTCATGTAGTAAAACAAAGCATTCTTGTAGTATTTTAGGACATCAAGGAAAATGAATGGGAAAAGCTTGACAATGATGGGTGAATGGTTGAAATAGATGAGGGTGATGGATTGGCATGGCCTTTGGCCCTTCTAGAGCATCTGAGTAAAGGAGGAGAAAGTCTAATTTTGACTTCCTTTAACTACTATTCTGACCAATTTTTCTTTTTTTGGTGCCAACTTGTTTTTGTTGTTTGCAGATGTTGGAGAGAACCTACATACATCAGAGAGATACATGGAGCAAAGATTCTTTTTTTCTTCTAGGCCTACTAGTTTGACTCAATGAGGTTTTCAACTAACGGGTCTACCTAGGTGCCTCAAAGGAGGTTTTCACCTAGGATATTTGTTTTTCTCTTTTTTTTCTCCTTTTTCCAACCCATTGACCACCTCATGGAGGTTTTCAATCAATGATCCAATTTCAGGTGCCTCAAAGGAGGTTTTCACCTGAGATTTTTTTTTCTTATTTTTCATTTTTTTTTTTCTGCCCTACTCTACTTGAAAAACAAAATCATTTTCAACTATAAGAATACCTCCAATGGAGCCATGTGCACATCAAGATGACAAACAAACTAATATGTAGGCTTTAAATGTATGCTTTAACATGTACCTGAATTTGAGAGATCAAATACTTTGACTTTGATGATATCAAGCATAGTTGAAGAAGAGAGTGTTGTTGTAACTTAATGACTCTCTGGAACCATATTTCAATATATTTGTGATGTCCCTAGTCCACTTTCTTAGTTGGATCATATTGGATGCCTTCTTCTTCCATGACCTTCAAATCTTCCTCCTTTTTGTTTATTGTTCTCTTGAGCACATGGAGGATTTGATGGTAAGCATGAGGGAACTTTCTCAATATCTGATTTTGATGTATTCTCTTCATCAAATGCAGCCCATGATCCTTTGGTATTATCATTTGAATCTTCTTATTATGGATGTGGTCCTTCAATGATATCAAGAGAATCTCTTTTTTTCAATACGCTTCCTAAGTTGACATGAATACCATTGAGATTAAGAGCAGATATTTGGAAGTGTTGTACCTGACCATTATAAGTGGGTTGAGCTATTTCATTTTGAAGGTTTGGAAATTGTGTTATAGGTAGTTCAATGGGAGTGGATATTTGAGATGGATGTGGTTGGGGTTGTGGTTGTGGTGGAGGTGGATGGTAGGGATAACATGGAGTTGAGTATGGAGGGTATTGAGGAAAATATTAGGATATTGTGGATGGCTCCCATAAGTTCCTTGCCAACCTTGATGCCAACATTGGTTTTGGAGTTGAGATGGCCAAGGTTGCTAATGAAAGGGTGCGTTCCAATTACTTGGAGACATATGTGTATAAGCTTGAAATTGTGAATTAGGCTCTTGCAACATATCAGGTTGAATAGGCTGCCATGGTCCTCTTGGAGCTACATAACATAGCTGCATTGGTAATTGACTTTCTCCTTTCTCCTCTTGGTAGACTTCTTTCAACCTTGGTAATGAGGAGCAATATTGAACATCCCATGATTCTGCATGGACAACATAAATATCAACATCTTCTTCTTACTCAGTTTGTATTCTTAACATTTATACTTGTTCACTTATATTGCTAAGAATTTCTATTTTAAAGTTATCAAAACAAATTTCCAAGTTTAGCTTGACTTACCAATCTTGATGTTGATTGACTTACTCTTTTCCTTCCTCTCGATATGCGTTTTCATGTTTCACAAATTTCTTCAAATGATAATTGGTATAAATCACCTCTACTCATGAGATCAAGGAGATCGATCCATTCATCCCTAATTTTTTTAAGTAAGAGGGGTTTTAGTGTGTCAGATCCTAAATGATGTAGTTTTTCCCTCTTAACATTATAAATGAACCTCTCTATTAGATATTCTAGACTTTCATCTTCTTTTTGGTTCATTCTAAAGTTTTGTTCTATAAGATAATGATCTTTGTATATTTTTAGAAATATCTTTTGCATCTCACTCCATGATTTTATTGAATTAGTCTCTAAACTCATGAACCATTTAAGAGCTTTGTCCTTCAATGTTGCAAGAAACAATCTCAATTTTTGAGTGTTTAGTAAGTAAACATAAGATCTACAAAGGATTTCAAATTCAAAGAGAAAGGTTTCTAGATCGTCTAACCTTAGACCATGAAATTTTGGAAGAAAAGCTGGAGGGATGTTCTTCATGTGCACATTATCATCAATATCTTGAATGGGAAATCTGAGAGGATCTTCCTCATTGTCATCATCTCCATCCATTTATTCTACATTATTTGTCATCTTTTCTTCTTCTACATGTAAAAGTGGATGGTGATGTGGCTCTTACTGCACCACGTGACCAAATGGGAGGATGGGTTGGTGTTGGAGAAGTATTTTTTTTTTTTATAAAAAAAAATCAAATTAGAATTCTAATGCAATGCAAGATCCCTAATGAAATTTTTGTAATTTTGGATAAAGTAAAAAGAAATTAATCAACTAGGGAAGAAAACAATGCATTCCCTAGAAAAGTAAAAAGAAATTAATCAACTAGAAAAGTAAAATTCGAGAACTAGTGAGCTAGTAAATCTATAAAATGCCTAACCTAACCAAGTGAAAATGAAATGGGGTAATTTTTTTAATTAACTAGAATTATTTTCTGATCTAATACAAGTGGAATAAACTGTATTGAATCTTGTTAGCATGCTCTAAAAAATAACATAAATTTATTGTTATTTGCCATAAGGGACTTCCAAAAATCTAGATTTGGGAATAAGCAAGCTAATCCAACTATCTCAATGATTACTATGACCTTCCAAAGTTGTTACAATGATGAAATTATGTTTGGGATCATTCAAAATAACATACTTCAACCACTTAGCCCATTCCTACAATAAGAAATCATTAATACTAAATGCAGAAATAGAAAAATGACAAGAAAAATAGATGCATGTGAATAAGAAGTGAAAAGAAGAAAATTAAATGATACAAAAGGGCCTTGAGGCTCCTAGGATGTCCAAGCCCAAGGAAACTTAGAGACATATGGAGGAGACCAAGATTTATAAGTTGAACATGGCACCAATCGTCATTATTTTCATCGATACAATTACATCCCTGCAAGAAATGACAGTGGAGCTACAAAAATACAAGTTCTCTCCACAAAAAGACTAATAAAAATCAACCCCTAAAGGAAAATTTGACTTGTTACTTATACAAAATGATTAGTAATCATTCCCCATTAAAGGAGGAAGCTTTCCCACAAAAATTCCTTGATTAGTGGATTTGGTTCCCAATACTAGGAATCTGCATTAAATGGTAGGGAACACATTCCTAGATATTCTTAATCATTGGAGCTCCACAATCTGTGCCATAATTTCATAATATATTTTTGATTTATTATTTAATATTGATCCTCCTATGCAAGGGAGCAAGTCCCTAAATTATCTCCTACAAATCTCCATAATCTACCCAATATTCTCACAATATTCTACAAAAATAAATAATATTAGGCACAAATATGCAATTATCCATAAACCTTCCTAATGAACATATTAAAGTTTAAAATGCATTATCTAATGCAAAAAAAGAAGTTTAATGTGTTCAAGGATGGTCATATGGGCATTAATTTAAGTCTAATTTAGAGGCATGGGTCTTAATTTATGTCTAATTTAGAGGCCCATCACTAGGTTTGGTAACCCATCCAGTGTTTATGTGTGGTTGAAGAGAAGAGAAGGCACTAGGTTCTTGATAGATTTGGCAACTGATTTAGTGTGCATACAAAAAGAACAAAGAACAAAGGTAGAAGAAAATAACCATTTAAAATACAAGTAGTCGTATTTTATTTTAGTTTTCAATTATTCACATGATCTATGATTCTAATTTATGATGGTTGAGTTTTGTGCTAACCATATGTGATATTTTTATATATGATGATTTGATAAAAGAGCTAGTTTTAGTTGTTATGATAAGAAGTAAACATAATTGCAGGTGTACCTCATTGATCAGTTACAAATGAGGTATGGCTTGAATTTATTTCAATTCCTTTTGAGTATAATGGAAATTATGTACTTTGTATAGGAAAGCATGGAAAATCCCCCATTTGGGTGGTTGAAAATGCCTAATTTGGATGGTTGTAATTGGTTGCTAGAGAATTTGCAGCAGTAAAAGGAATTAGAACATGCAATAGTATTTTTGTAAATCACTTCAAGAACATGGCCATTGTGGGATGTTGGTACTCAATAGTGTGCATTGATTTCCATGAGCATGCTATGATAGGTATGACGGTTTCGAGGTAGGAATATGCCTTGGTTTTTAGGAAGAAATATGCCTTGGATTTTGGACCTTCCAATGTGAGGAGACTTTGCCAAGGGATGGATTGCCCGAGAAGGGGATGTCAGCAGAACTTGGAAGGTGAGTGACTGCATGGAAGGGGGTGACTGGATTTCCTAAGACATTGTGTAAATGAGAAAATAAGGTTGGGGAATGAATTTGTTTTTGTCATTAGCATTTTCAGATGGAATGAAAAGCACATTGGCGGTGTGCCCTAGAACAATGAGCCAGTAATTGTTCACTGAGAGAAAATGTAGCACAAGGATTGTAGTGATGGACATTGGATGTGGATTTTGGTTGACAATGAAATTGGACTTCTTGGGAAAGAGTTGAATCTTGGTACTACCTTTGAGGGTGGAGGTGTGAGCCTCTGGATTCCCTTGTTGACTGATGAGGGCATCATATCCTTTTATTTGTTGGTTACAACAAATGTGCATACGTATATGTGGTTTCTATTATAAATTATTGTAATGATATTTATTATAAAGCTCCATTAAGCAATGTGTTTGTCAGGTTTTCAACAATTTGTTATTGTAAATAACACAACGAGAGGTGTTGTAAATCTCCATAAGCAGTATGTTTTGCTAGTTATAAGTGTCATTGAACACCGAGGATGGTTCTCCTCCAAGGGGGATGGGTTTGTAACAACCCATGGTTGATTTTTCCATGTAAATAAAATAAGACCATGGTCATGCGACACATATTCCGAGCTGAATGGTAGACAATCATCATAGTGGGCATCACTTGCAGCTTATTAATGGTGTAGAAATTCTCTACAAATCCAGCTCTGTAGAAAATTTGTTGTAGGTTAACCCGGTAATGCAATATAAATCAAAGAACAATACTATAACCTACTTCTACTATCAATTTTTCGGAAGCTTAAAGATCGAGCTAAACACATATAACCAGAAGAAGAATAATTAATGCACAATACATATGAGAATACTTCAAGGAAAGCCTCGGCTTAACCCCACTATCTGTATTATCATACAAGGTGGAAATACATAGTAATTATACAAAGCCTTAGCTCTCATAGCTCGCTAGCTCTTAGTACAATCCTCACAGATGCTCACAAGCAAACTTGGCTTCTCACAAGCCTTCCTCTCTGCCCTCCAAGCTCCTATTTCCTTGCGTTGTTCCTAATGGATGATTCTCACCTCACCAAGTGGAACATTGCTCTCACACATTGTCAAAACTACGCAATCCTCAAGGAATGATTCCTTCACTGCATGCATGAGTTTTCTTTATAAGAAAACACATGAAACTAATAGTACATTGTCCTTAACTTTAATATCAACTGGTTCTTTCTCAGAATAGACATGCATGAGTTTCTGATGAGGGAATCTTCATTTAACTAGAGTACGCTAGTTGAGTGCATGAATGCATCAACTAACTGTTAACTCTCTATTAGTTCCTCAAATAGTTTGGAACTAATTTAACTGAAATTAACTCAGTAAACTAATTTAACTAATTACAACTCAAATATAACTCAATCTTATCTCCTTAATTTAAGGGATAACTATTGCCTGACTTTAGAAAGGCTTCTAACTTGAATTTCTCCAACTAATTAATTCAAACTGAATTAATTAATTATTTCCAAGTAGTTGGTAAGACTAAATTTGATTTTAATTCACAATTTTAATTCAAGGACAAATTAAAATTGGAATATTCTTGTTGCCACATTTCAACACTCACTCTCAATAAGAAAGGGATTATTTGCCACCCCAATCTTGTCTCTATGGAACTCGAATTTACACTGTCATAATGCCTTTATCAAAATGTCACCATCTTGCTCCTCTATCGAAATATACTACAACAACATGACCCTCATCTCTACATCAACAGCTTGCTTTACCTTGTAAATCCAATGGGAACTCACAACTGACTTGTTCTCCAGTCTCAAAACCACATCCCAAACACTGTTACAAACTATGGAGTCATACTCCTCCACCATAGCATCAACCCAAATCGTCTGTTGCACTGCTTCCTCAAAGGAAGATGGCTCAGTCTCAACACATTCCCCAAAAAGGGCCATGTATCCAATGTACCTCTCAAGTGACCTCCTCTGTCTGCACTGAGAAGATGGTGCTCCCACATTCTCTCTCGCATCCTTCAACAATCTGTCAACTTCTCTTGTGCGCTTCAATTCATCTCTCGAAGACTCTACTTGAGTGGATTTCTTGACCATTACTGGAACCTATGCATGTGGTTTCTCTACATCAATCTAAGGCTCCTCCTCCTTAGGAACCAACAGTTCCTCCACAACCTGTAGTTCGATCTCCCTCTGAAGAGAAACTCGCATGGCCTTCTGCTCATCAAACTTGAGACCTATACAAACCACTGTCCTCTGACTGGTAGGAATGTACACCCAATAGTTGTGAGGTGTATCAGTGTACCCACAAGTATCCCCAACTCTGATGCTAGCTTAAGCTTCTTCCATGCATCCTTTGTCACATGGAAATATGTCGATGAGCCAAAGATCCTGAAGTGACCCACATCTAGTCCCTTACCGAAGAAAGCTTCCTCTAGTGTCCTCATCCCAAAAATGCGATGTGGGCTTCTATTCTGCAAATAGACTATTGTGTTGCATGCCTCAGCCGATAAGTGAAGTGGTAGGCCTTGGTCATGCAGCATTGCCCGTGCTACCCCTACAATAGTTATGTTCTTCCTCTCGGCCACCCCATTACAATGTGGGTTATGAGGTGTCGTAAACTCTCGTTTAATTCCTTCTGCTACACAGAAGTTCTTAAACTCTTGAGAGACATATTCTCCACTATTGTCGCTTCTCAAGGCCTTGATCTTATTTCCTAACTCTTTCTCGACCAAAACTTTTAACTCACAAAACTTTGTGAAGGTTTGGTCCTTCTTCTGCATGAAATAAATCTAGCATTTATGAGAATAGTCATCAATGAAAATCACAAAATACCTTTGCTTCACTTTGGATGTCGTTTAGAATGGTCCACACACATCATTATGAACTTTCTCTAAGATAGCCTTTGCTCGATTGTCTTGGTCATGAAAGGAAGACTTGGTGTACTTTCCCAAGGTACAACCTTTGCATGTGACAACTTTCTCAAGTTTACCTTTTGGAAGTCCTGTAGATATCTGTTGCATTATCTTCAAATCCCCATGATGCAAATGACCCAACCGCCTGTGCCACAGCTCGCTAATGTCTTGGCTTTGCACCAATTCTTCTTTTGTATTCAATGTTGCACAATCATCTACCTCTAGTTTATAGATATTCTTCACCTGAATCCCTATCCTCTTGGTCTAACCCATGGCTATGTGTCTTAGGAATGCCTTTCTTTTATTGAAGAAAATATTGTAGCCTTTGTCCTCCAAAATTGCGATCGATACCAAGTTCTTCTTCAGTACAGGAACATACTTCACATCTGTCAATGTGAGAGGATCTCCATGCTCCCTCTGAAAAGCAATCGTTCACACTCCTCAAACACTATACCTTCCATTGTCACCCATTTCTATGCACATCTTGAGGTCTTTCTCCTCCAAGGCACTAAATAAACTTTTATCACTGGTCATGTGGAATGAGGCTCCATTGTCAAGATACCAAACATAATGCATCATCGTTGACACCATGCATCCGATGAGGGTAAAGTCCATTTTGAACTGAGAGGTTATTGCCTCACCTTCTGATCCTTCTGAGGATCCCTTCTTAGACTTCTTCGATGGGAAATTAGTCGCATAATGTCCCATCTCATGACAATTAAAGCATCTTAGTTTAGACTTGTCACCCTTCTTCCCTCCATGAGAAGAATTCGATTTGGAATGCAAAATCTTCCCCTTCCCTTTCCTTGCCTTACTTGCTAAGGCCAGATTTTCTTCATCATCATCTTTGGATGAAGAACCATCTTGTGTGCTCCTCCTAATCTCCTCCTGCATGAGATATGACCACAGTCATTCCCAATCCGATAGTTTCTCCCTTCCATTCACAAAGTCTTGGTAGTTATTCCAACTCTTTGGGAGGCCAATGAGAGCGAGTCTCACCATATCATCATCGGCAATAGTTATTCCCACACTTCCAAGCTCATTTCTACAGGTGGTGAGCTTGTTCAAACATGTGGAAAGAGTATTGCCCTTCTCCATCTTGATTCTTTGAACCTTATCCTTGAGCGCCAATTTCCTCTAGTCGTTAATGTTCTGGTAGAGGTCCTTCAATGTATTCTACATTGAAAATGGAGTATCCTTCCCATGGAGACTTGAGACAATATGGTATCAAACTCCCTCAAGATGATCTGTCTCGCCTTCGCCACACTTTTCTTCCACTCAGCCAACTCTTGTGCATTAGTTGAAGTTGGCTTTGTGATTTCTTGATCAATGAAATCCTTCAAGCCATTGTCTTCAATACAACCTCCATTATATCTTTCCATACTATGTAATTCGAGCTACCTTCCAAGTGATCTGAAAATGAGATCTTAAATCAATTATTAAGGTATTATAGACTCATGTGTAGGAATGCCTATATCATTTAGTGCAACGGATCGAAACGATTGCGAATAATATAGGAAATGAGGAATTAGAAAACATAATAGTCACACATCAACACAAGCAAACTCAGAAGGAGTTCACTAGACTTCCTCACAATGTCTCCTGGTCCAGCTTTTAGTGTCAACCTCTATATTATGTCTTTAAGAGCATAATATTACAAGTGTGAGCTCAAACAGAGTCTCAAAACAACAGTGACAAAAAAATAGGGATTTACTCGGAATCCTCGAGTCTAAAAGAGTGCACAGACTCTCCCTATTTCTCTTTGTCTTATGCTTTCTCTTACTCTCTTATTTGTCTCTGATCTCCTCTACCAACTGTGCTACCATTGAATCGATTTTAATCCTATCGGCGTTGTCAGTTTGTATTCATTTTCGGGCTCTTTGGCTCCCAGCTGTTGTTCGTTAAAATACCTATTGAGCGTTAAACAATCATTGCAAAACCTTCTAAGGTATGGTGGCCACCTGTTTTCAAATGGAAAGGACCGTTGGCACGGGTGAATTCCCTAGAAATACAATTCTCTATTTACACAAAGAAATACACCAAAACAGTGAAAATTTCCACCAAGTCAGACTTCAAATGATATTCAATCCGACATATAATCCTATTAGGTCCATTATTGCATCACTATCACAAGTCGCAAGCACTATGGTCATAATCCCTTTGTATTTGGTCCATAGCGGGGATACACAAAAATACATAAGAAAAACCTTATTATTAGACTTCAAATTTTATATAGCCACACCTATAAACCCTGTCGAGTCCGCCATGATCACGATCACATATCACATGTCAACAACCCTTTGTATTGCCCGATTGCCAATCGTTGATCACCGATATCAGTGTATCACATATCGTGGGGTCATGGGTCCATTGGTATCACCCCTTGTATCATTGCAATGCGATATATCGCGATCACATATCGCAAGTCCTCAAGCCCCCATTAAGCCCTCCTTTGTATTATAGCGATGGGATAAAGTGAAAAACACATATCTAATTGACTTTGGCCTTGCGGTTAAGTCTTGCCTTTGGTAACATTTGCGATGCAATTATGTGATCTCCACGTCAAATCTACACACCCGATCCAACGGCTCTTGTTAAACCATTGGATCGTTGATTGCATTTCCCAATGGGCTGCCTCCGATACGTTCCAGCGATGTGATATCATCAAACCCTCCAATGCGATGCGATGATTTGATTTGGACCATTGATTAATTTGAGCCAACGGCTTTGGTGCATTCTCCGTTGAACTCTGTTTTCCGCCATTCTTCATGGTTTTTGCTTGCAATAATTTTTTCTGATAGTTTTAAAGACTTAGACTTAGAGGTTTTAGGATCCATTTTGGATCACTCCTTCGCACTGAAATGCTTTTGGAACACCAAAAGTTGGTTTTTAGGCATCGATCAAGTGAGGATATAGTTCCCTCACTTATCCAATTTCTATCCATCGTGCCTTGCTTGGATTTGAACCCTTGATCCCTCCTCTCAGATACTCAATATCCCCTCAAAGCATAGTTCTCACCTTCCTGTCTAGAACTGTGGTGAGGTAAAAAGTAGTTCTCCATCTTCATGTATGTTTCCTGATAATGATTTCAATGTTTTCAAAAATCATACCACAAGAATTGCCTCCAAACTATTGAAGAGAATGGTGTATGAAGGAAAGGCTTGGGCATTAATGGCCAAGGCATTTTCGACCCCATAAAAGTAGAGGAATTACCCCATCAGGCAGGACTTGGTTATGTCAGGAAAGAAGTTGGGAAATGCACTGAGACAGTGAGTGAACAACCAACAAGAGATGATGAGAAACCCTCATCAGTTCTTTCCAAATCGAAAGAGAAGGTAAAAGATGTTGATTTCCTTTCGATTTCATCTCCTCATAGTATGATGTCTGTTGGAGATTTATAGATCCCAATTACAGGGACAAACATGAGGCTCCTTACAAGGATGAGGCACGAGGAGAAATAAGAACTTTGTGCTAATAACCGGGGCATAACTCCACCTTTGTAGGTTGTGCATGAACATCCATTTGTAGGCTCGAGATACACTAAAGGAGAGTTCTCAAAGGTGTTGGATTCATCCGAGACATCGCCAAGGAATGAGAATGATGGAAAAACATCCCCATCATCCCATGGTAGTTTCCATTGCAGGGAGAGAGTTGAGGCAAGCTCTCATCGCCATCCTGACATTAGGAACAACAAAGGAAGGTATAACCATTTTCTATCTTCAAATGTTCATTTTTATGATCATGTTGTTAGTAATGGACAAAGATCAAGGCATCAAAAAACATGTACATTTTGTGGTTTACCTAACCATACATTTTCCAAGTGTTGGAAAAGAATGGAAACACTCATGAGGAGTGAAAGACCCTCTCAACAACATGAAAAGAAATAGGTTAAGAAGATATGGAGAAATAAAGCCTACTTGAGTCATTGCGACAGAAATGGCCATCAAAGAGCCACTTGCTGGAAGCTCCATCTAGAGCAGCGCCTTAAAGGCAAAGCGTCGATGTGTGAACTAGGGAGAGAAGTTGTTCAACATGCAAAACCACCTCAAGGAGGTGACCCATTAACATTGATAAGTGAAAAATGGTTTTTTTGACATGTTGACATTTCATGGTCATTCTTTCGTAAATCATTTGTTGCATTTTAAAATGTAAAACTGATGATGTGTTTCCATCACTTGCTCAACAACAATGATGTCTAGTCATGTTTTGAGTCGTATTTTGAGTTGCATGTTAAAACTCTAAAAGTGATGTTACGTTTCCATCACTTGTCAAAACAATCGTGTTTGGCCTTATGTATGTAAGTCATGTGTTGCAGTGATGATGTGTTTTCCATTACTTTTTGAAGCAACAATGATATGTTCTCCATGTTGTCATAGCTAGAGTATTACATCCATCTTGATGTAAACTTGACCACCGAGTATGTGTTATAAACTCGTGGCAAGTGTGGGATGTTTGGGTCATTAGTTTGTCATGTCATTCAAAGAATGTAATTTGCAAAAAACGTACTACAGGTGGCAGAGGTAGCAGGTGTTGGCTCATCGTTTAAGGCTACGAAAAATAAAGGTGAAGGAGATAGAAGCAAGACCTTTTTAGGACGCTTTTGATGCAGGCAAGGTACATAGAAAGTTGTAGATTATTTTTTCTATGCTTTTGAAGGACCAAAAGCTCCTCAGTGGGAAGGATTGATCCAGGTGGCTCCAGAGAGACACATAAGACAAAGAAGGATCAAAAATAAAAGTGCTCAGAATGACTTCAACCCAAGACCATATTGAAGCTCTTGTCGTTGTGATCGCGGAGGTGTGAACGATTAGTCAAACTGAGCTCGTATGTGAAAGATAGAGCTCTTCAAAGTTTGACATGACAGGGAAAAAGTGGGGCCCACAGTGTGCCACATGGAATCCCAGTAAGCAAGTGGGACACACATGGTAGCCCATCAAGCATAGACACTTGGAATTCTTTCATTAGTCTCCTAAACATGCGTAGGAGACAAAAATCATTTTTTTTTTTTATGGAAAATGGTTATTTAATTATATAGCTATTAATAACTATATCAAAGCAATATAATATATGGTTTTGGGATTGGCAGCCATAACCCCCACCGAACCCTTTAAAACCATCACATATATATTTTTTAAGGTCGACGGCCATAACCCCCATTGGCCTTATCGTAATCGCAAACCATAAACCATATATATCTATGTGTGTGTGTGTGTGTGTGTGTGTGTGTGTGTGTGTGTGTGTATACATACATACATATTGGGGTTGGCTACCATCCCGCCGAACCCTCCAAAGGCCTACTGTATATTACATTGTATATGGCTGATCTTTGCACAGATTACTGACACGTCTATGATCGCGTTGATTTTATTGGCACCGATCGCCGATGAATGTGCCAATCGCCGATATAGATATCGGCGAAACCCTATATTGGGCACTGATATATGTGCCAATGACCATCCTAAACTATCGATCGCCGATTTCAGAATATATATATATATTATTATAATATATATATATATATATATATATATATTATATATATATGTATGTATGTATTATGTATGTATGTATGTATGTATGTATGTATGTAGTATGATGTTGCATACATACATACATACATACATGCAGACATACATATACATACATACATACATATATATATATCGGGCACCGAATATGTTGCCAATGACCATCCTAAACTGTCGATCACCGATTTCAGAAATGTTGATACATATATATATATATATATATATTATATATATATATATATATATATATTATATATATATATATATGTATGTATGTATGTATGTATGTATGTATACATACATACATACATACATACATACACACACACACACACACACACACACACACACACATATATATATATATATGCCAATAGCAGTTCGTCGATAATGTTGTTTAGTGCGAGGTTTAAGTGGTGGGCCACCCAATGCGAACCCGACCCCCATGTCAAACATATTTTGGTTATAAAAGTTTATATATGGAGAGGATGAGATTTGATCCCCTGACCTCTCCTTAACCATTTGCCCATTTTAGCCAATGTGCCAACTGCTCTCATTGATAAATCTACCCAGGGTTTTTCTTATTTAAACTCACACTTTTACCTCTGTACACAGTTCGAGACAGAGGAGGCAGAACGTGGGCATGGATTTTCAGGCAGTGAATTAATTAACATTTTAATGCAGGAACCATGAATTTTGCAGGAGGACAAAATTCTCACCTTTTAGAATTTGACAAATTTTGTATGGTTTTTACACCTCTTGTCGCCACGAATGCAATGGTGTTGCTTGTTTCTTCATCAGAGGTTTAGATTTTTCGGTCATTTCTAGAATGCACGTGGAACCATGATTTCAGCAAAAACAAGGAGTGGAACCATGAGCCATGAAATTTTCCCGAGGTAAAATTTTGACATTTCAGAATATAGTCAAGTTTATACTTGTTTTTCATGGTTTTTTGGAGGGATCACAATCGCGAGATCAAATTCGCCATCTGAGTTGTGGATTTCTAGTCCATCCATGGAGTAGAATCTTTGAGGAATCCGAGGGGAATCTAAAAGATTCCTTGAGCCCATAATTCTCAATTTCTCAAAATTTGGATTTTGGACAGCTGATTCAGCACTAGTCAGTGCCACAAATTTGATGGTGTCTTCAGATTTCCTATTCTCTCGTTTCTTCTTCTAGTTACTTTTCTAAGTGCCAGTGTAGATGTCCACATTCATGTGCAAGAAACCATCTTCATATGATCGATGCCTTGAGATAGATGGTTCGACGAACTTCAGCAGTGTGACATCCACTTCTTCATATGGCCCTTGGTTGTGAGGTATATAATGTGCTCATGTACTTCTTCTTTATGCATAATGTTGCATAGATCCTTGATTGATGTTGATGCAGGATCTTGTTTCTTACATGTTTTCATGATTCATTGCTTGATTTGATGTGGAATATTCTATGTGATGTACTTGTTGTCATAACTCTTTATGTTATGCTTTGAGATCCCTTGTTGTCGTCAAGCATGTGTTTTGCATTAAGATCCCTTTTGTGCCATGTTGGCGAGATGCTCACCATGCATGTTTTTTGTGTCATACTGATAGGAGTGTTTTGATTGAGAGTTCCAGTTGTGGAACATCTCTTAGAGCCACTCCTGTGTGAGGGCATTTTTCCTCGTATGACCATGACATCATCTCTTATGTACATCACCACTATTGGAAACACTTAATGCAGTGGCCTACACCATATTGACACCGAGGCCCAGAGACGTAGTCCATCATGGACAAACTCCGTTATCAACGCTTATGTTTTCATGTGTTGATGATTTTCATGTTCCTTTTCTTTTTCGAATGCAGATGTATTCATTAATGTTCTTTTAAAATGCAATTTAACACATCAAGAAAGTAAAAGGTCTTGGAAGGTTCCTTCATCACACCGAGACTTGGATTAGATATTCAGGGAATAGATCCACAATAGAAGGCAATTGACTTTGCTCTTCAGGATTTTCAATCAATGAAGGTTCATACAATCTCAAGTTTTCTACATTAACGACTGAATAGATCTACATATAAGCTAGCAAATCAAGGCGAAAAGCATTTTCACCAATTTTTTCAAGTATATTGAAAGGTCCATACCTTATTGGTTTTAGCCTCTTACCTTCACCTTGCATTCTGTCTTTGCTGATGTACAGCCAGACTTGATCACCAACTTGAAAACTGTGCCAAACTCGATGCTTCTCATGTCTTGCCTTGTACTTGGTTTGACTTCTTTCTAGTTGTTCCTGTACTACTTGGTGAATTTCCTCGATTTGTTCAATGAACTTGGTTTCTTTGTCCACATCACTATGTCCATCAACTGCTATGGCTTTACCAAAGACAAAATCCAAGGGAGACTTTGGTATAAAACCAAAACAAGAATCAAAAGGAGATCTCTAAGTAGAAGAGTGCTTGGCACGGTTGTAAGCATGATGCACATAACACAAGTGCTCATCCCAAAGCTTGGGATGCTTGCTGCAATAGCCTCTAAGAAATTGGATCGCTGTCCTGTTGACCACCTCTGTCTGACCATCTATTTGTGGATGAAATGTTGTGCTCTTCTTCAACCTGGTGTCTGTCAACTCCCATAAACTTGACCAAAACTTCCCAACAAATCAAAAATCTCGATCAGATACAAAAGAAGTGGGTAACCCAAAATTAACCCATACATTCTAAAAGAACAACTTTTTTGTTTGTTCAGTTGTAACCTGGTTGTTACATGGTATCAAAATACACAGTTTACTGAACCTATCCACAACAATATACAAATAATCATGACCTTTTCTAGATTTTGGCAATCCCCCAACAAAGTCCATGGAAGCACTTTTCCAAGGACAAGAAGGAATTGGAAGTGGAGTGTACAAGCCTAATTTTCTATTACTGGGCTTGCTTGTAGCAAACATAGTACATCCCTTGATATATCTAGAAACTCTCTCATGCATTCTTAGCCAATAACAAAACCTTTGAAATTGTGAAACTATTTTACTTACACCAACATGACGTGATATGAGAGAAGTAAGTGCTTCTCGAATTATGTTAACTCTTTTAGTTTGTGGAATGCATAACTTCCCCAAATGATATAAGATTTGGTCCTTTACATAATAATCCAATTCTTCTACTTGCTTGCCATGACTTAAAGTTGCATATAAATATTTAAAATCTACATCTTGAGCATATTGTTTAATGTAACTTTCATGCATTACTGAGTTATGCTTAAGTATAGTAGATGCATTTATGATTGGTATTGATAACATGTCTGCAACCTTATTGTGTATTCCCTTCTTATATTTGATGACAAGATGAAATTTTTATAGAAAACCCATCCACCTATAATGTCTTGATCGCTGCAATTTAGTTTGTGAGTGCAAATATTGAAGTGGTTAATGATCTATATGTATGATTGTTTCTTTACCCATTAGGTAATGTTTCCACTTTTTCACACTTTGTACTAATGCATACAATTCTTTATCATATGTGGGATAATTAACTACTGCAGAAGTAAATGTCTCGGAATGATAGCATATGGGTTTTTCGTGTTGCATCAACACTACCCTCATGGCATAGTCACTGGCATCTGTCTCAATCTCAAATGGATGTTGAAGATCTGGTAGTGTTAGTATTTTTGTTGTAGTGATTTTCTCTTTTAAGATGTCGAAGGTTTTCTGCTGTTTTCCTCCCCAATAAAACCCTTGTTTCAATCCTGTTAAAGCATGTAATGGAACTACAATCAATGAAAAGTTAGCAATAAACTTTCTCCAGTATTGTTCTGCCCCTAGGAAACTCCTAACCTCTATAGCAGATTTGGGTTTAGGCTAGTTCACAATTACTTCAACCTTAGAGGGATCTATCTTCAATTCATCACCCCCTACAATATGACCCAAATAATTTAAAGATGTTCTGCCAAATTCACATCTTGATAGTTTTACATAGACATTTTCTCTTTTTAAAAAATCTAAAGTCTACTTTACATGCTTTACATGGTCTTCCCATATCTTATTAAAAACAAGAATGCCATCTAAATAAATGTAGGTTTTAACCCCGTACAGGAATTACCTGCATACAAATTCTAAATCACAGGAAAAATAAAAATGCGAGAGCATAACACATAAAACACATATACACAGATATTTCCCATTGGATCCCAAAACCGGGACTACCATCTTGATTTTTCATTATTTTCCTTTCAATGTTACACTACATATTTATACATGCCGAAGCATCCAATACCATGGACCGAAAACCATCGCATCCAAAACCATGGACTGAAAACCATAAGTGGTTCACCCAACCTAATATAGGGTCCAAAAAAAAAATTTCCCGAGGCGCTACCCCAGACCCCGTAGAGGGGGGCTACTCGCCCCCCTCTAACCCCCCGGTTCACTACGTGGGTTAGTCGTGGAAAGAATATAGCACAACCCAACAATCTCCCACTTGTTGTTTCCATTCCACAGGGGGCCACATAAGAGCTTAGTCAAAACGCCCATTGTTTCTCTACACCAAGAGAACTTCTCAGAGCTCACAGATTTTGTCAATGCATCTGCAGTGTTCTTCAAGGTGTCCACCTTTACGAACAACACCTTTTTGTCTTCTATCATATCCCTCACAAAGTGATACTGAACATCAATGTGCTTTGTCTTTGAATGATAAGCAGGGTTCTTTGCCAAGAAAATTTCACTTTGGCTGTCACAGTCTATCCTTATAACTCCCTGTACTAACCCCATACTTGAACACAATCTCTGCAACCAAACTGCTTCCTTGCTTGCATGAGTGGCTTCCATGTATTCTGCCTCTGTAGTTGATAGTGACACTATAGATTGTTTCTTACTCATCCAACTGACTGCACCTCCAAATAGGCTAAACACATACCCACTTGTAAATCTCCTCTGATCCAAATCTCCAGCCCAGCCTACGTCAACAAAGCCATGAATATCCAACACTCTGTCCAATCTTAGTCTTCCTTGGTAGCAAAAACCATAATCATTAGTGCCACGCAAATACCTGAAAACCCACTTCACTATTGTCCAGTGCTCCTTCCCTGGTTTTGACATAAACCTGCTCAATACTCGCATTGCATGTACAATGTCTGGTCTAGTACAAACCATAGCATACATCAAGATACCGACTACAGTTGCATATGGAACACGAAACATGTCCTCTTCCTGTTCTTGTGTCTTGGGACACTGTTAAGAAGATAACCTCACACCTACGGGAATAGGAACCTTCACCGGTTTACTATCCTGCATATTAAACCTCTGCAGTATTGTCTCGACATACTTGCTCTGGTTTAACCAGAGCTTCCTCTTTGCCCAATCTCTTTTAATTTCCATGCCCAAAATATAATTTACAGCACCGAGATCTTTGATGTCGAATTTGGAGGACAATTGGGTCTTCAAATCCTGGATAATTTCTTTGTCATTTCCAACCAGCAACATATCATCCACGTACAAGACCAGATAAATAACACGGTCACCAATTCATTTAAAATACAAAAAGTGATCTGCTTTGCTTCTAGTGAAGCCAAGTCCCCATATAAATGTATCAAATTTCTGATACCACATCCTTGGTGACTATTTTAACCCATACAGGGACTTCTTTAACTTGCATACTAGTTCTTTCGTACCCTTCGCCGCAAAGCCTTCAGGTTGCTTCATGTAGATTTCCTCTTCCAAATCCCCGTGAAGAAATGTTGTCTTCACATCCATCTGTTCTACCTCAAAATCAAAAGCAATAGCAATAGATAAAAGTAATCTAATAGAAGTTACCTTGGCAACAGGAGAAAAAATATCACAAAAATCAATTCCCGGCACCTGGGAATAACCTTTTGCTACCAACCGAGCTTTGTGTTTCTCCACTTTTCCTTCTTCATTTTTCTTCTTTTTGAACACCCATTTGTTGTCAATGGGTTTCCTTCCAGCCGGCAACTCCACCAAATCCCAAGCCTCATTTTTGTACAAATATGCCATTTCATCAACCATGGCCTCTTTCTAGAGTTTTCCATCCTCTGAATCCATTTCTTCCTTCACAGTTCCGGGATCATCATCAGTAACAGATAAAGAAAAATTTGAACAGAAAGCAGATGGACTATACCTTTCTCATTGCCTTCTTTCTCGTACTGATCTTCTCATAGCCGAAGTTTTTGGCACTTCATCTTCTGATTCCTCCTCTGCTGTAGAGTCTGATTCTTCCTCCTTTAGTTCAAACTCTATCTTCACAGGTTCCTTTGGTTGGACTTCATGTTTAATAACATATTTCACCTCTCTGAACACCGCATCTCGACTGTACACAACCTTCCTTGTTATTGGGTTCCAAAGCTTATAACCCTTTAAACCATCCTTATACCCAATAAAGATGCACTTTTCAGATTTACTATCCAACTAGGTTCGTTTATCCTTTGGAACATGTACATATGCATCACATCCAAATACCCTCAGATGTGAAAGAGAGGGTTTCTTACCAGTCCATACTTCTTGTGGAGTCTTATCCTCCAACGGTGATGAAGGTGACCTATTGACCAAGTAACATGCAGTATCCACCGCCTTTGCCCAGAATTCCTGTCCTAACCCGACACCACTGAGCATGCTTCTTTCC